>JAJTTV010000017.1:871339-1137388 GCA_036971225.1 Arthrobotrys sinensis | reverse complement strand
TTTAGAGTTTATCACTGTTTTAGTTATTAAGGTGTGCATTTGAGTTTTCATTGAGGATAGGTTTGTTATATATAATTTTAAATTATATTTTAAAATATATTATTAAGTATTAAAATAGTTTAGATTATTCATAAATTAATCATTTATAATAAGAATTATGGTAAAAATATATTTAATAAAGCTATTTATTAAATTATTATTAATAAAAAATATATTATTTTTAAAAAAGGTTATTCTAAAGTTAATAATATTTTTTTTAATTAAAAAAGTAAAAGAAATGTTTTAAAAAAAAATTAATTTGTATTTTTTTTTTTTCATTATTAGTAGTAAATTATGGAATAAATATTTAGATATTTAAATTAAATTTTTCTAAAAATAGTAATGGAGTTTGTTTTTCTAAAATTTGTTGTTGAATTTGTTTAAAGTTTTGGGTATTAGATTAAGTTATTTGGATTAAAATAATCTTTTAGTTTTTAGTATTATAAAATTGATTTTTATATTGTATATTATTTTATAGATAATTTTATTAAAAATAGTTTTTTTTATTATATTTTTAATAAAAAAATTTATTAGATTTTGGTAACTTATTAATATTATATCTTTTTTAAAAATTTCTGGTAGTATTTAAATCTATAAAGGTTGGTTTAAAAGTTTTTTTTAATTGTTATCTTTTCAAATTGTTTTTTTTTTATTGATTGTTTGGAGGATTAGTGTTATTGTTTTTAAAAATAGATTTTTTTATATTAAATAATTAAAATAGATTTAAAATAATCTTTTGAAATATTTTAAATTAAAAATTGGTGTTTTTAGTTTAATAAATAATATTATTTATTTTGATAATATATATTTGCATTTCTCAATAAATAAAATTATTTTTAATTATTTTATATTTAAAAATTTTAATTTAAAAATAAGGTTTAAATTTATTTTAAACTCAATAAAAGAAATATTTATTATCATATCCAATAAGAAAAATGTATTAATTAAAAAATTAAAAATATATTTAGGTAAACCCAATTTACCTAATGTTATTAATTTTGTGGAGTATTTTTTTTTTTTTATTTTTGTATCCACACTTTTGTTGAAAGAATTCAACAAAACTAACATAAGTGCTAAAAATTTTAACAATATCTAAAATTTTGGTTATATAATTTACTTTTAAAGTGTTTTTATATTTTTTTTTATATAAAAAATAAATTTAAAAAACAATTTTTTTAAGATATATATTAGTAAATAAAATTTTTAAAGTATCATTAAAAAATCTTTTTAGTTGGAAGATGAAAAAAATATCAAATTAATTAAAAAATTAATTAAGTTTTTTAGGTTGTTTTTCATATTTAATTGGTTTTTTTAGTTTTGATAATTTATAAATTTTTTCTGAGGAGGGGTTCTCAAATTTTTTAATTTATTTTTTTATTTTCAAAATCATTTTGATAACATCTTTTGGGAATATTTTATTTATTTATTTATTTATTTTTTATTTTTTTTTTCTTTGTTTATATTTTTTACTTCTTTTTATAATTATTGAAATTGTTTTAAAAGCTGGTTTGTAAATTTAAATTGTCTGTCAGTATTTTCTACTCTTTAAATAGAAATGTCAATGATTGCTGCAGACATTTTTATTATAGATTGGCTTAATCAATTATTTATTTTATCTATAGTGTTTTTAAAGTGGTATGATTTAATACTATTATCACTATTTGGGTATTTATATGATAATAAGTATTCCAAATTATTATTTTATTTGTTTCTATAGAATCACTATACTATCGCAGTTTTATTTTTTTTTTTTAAAATTANGTTTTTTTTTTTCATAAAAATACTTTTTTTGTTTTTATTAGTGTTTTTTTTTTATATAGTTCAAACTATTCTTCATATACATATATTTTTTTTGTCTTTAAAAGTTGGATCAGTCAAAATATTACACCTATCCCAAATCTTCTTTATAGAATTTTTTAAAACAACTAGTTTATTTTGTTAAACTATTCTTTTTACTTAACTACTTAAATTTTAAAGGGGAAGTATATATATTTATAAATAAATAAGTAAATAATATAGAAGTATAATAGTATATAGAAGTAAAAGTGTTTCTAAATACTCAAATATATTAGGTAGATAATTAAATAAATTAATTGATAAAATTCTAAAAAAAACTAAAAATTGTTATTGTTTAAAAAATTTTATATACATGATGAAGTTTTATAAAAAATAGGGTGTATATCAATATAATCTATATAATTATATATGTAGATACATATATTTATATAACCCTTACAATCATACATATATATCAATATAATCCATACAACTATATATATTAGATATATTAAACAAATATCTATATTTTATTATTTTAAGATATAAATAATAGAATAAATATTTATATGAAAATTTGTAGATGTTTTTTTGGGTGTAGTTTATAATTGGGTGTGTTTTTTTCTATGCTGGTTATGTGAGGTTGGGGAGGTGGTGAATGGGGGCCGGGCTGAGATGTTTGTTATGCTAGGCCATACTCAGTATGGGGAGGCCGTGACATTGAATATAATATTAATTAGATTTTTAATAGATTTAATGAGAAAAATAAATATCTTATAAAATAATTTTTATTTTATAATCCAAAAAATAATTTATGGTAATTAGAAGATAATATATTATTTAATTTTATTTGGGATTATTTTAAAAATTCTTGGATGTTTACTAAATAGGGTATAATGGAATTTAAGAAAAAACAAAAAAAACCATAGAAATAATAAAAAATAAAAATATATATTTAATTTATCTATAAAAACAAATTAATGAATTTTTTTAATGTATTAAAATTTATTAACTTAAAAATTATCTTACCTATAATTTTTAAATTTTTTAATAAAATATTGTCTAATTAATTTAAAATTTTATTTATAAAATGATTTATTAGTTTATGAATAAATTTTTTTGTTTATATTTTAGGTTTATTTTCATACAAATTATTTTTTTTAATATTTAAAAATAATTATACTTTTTTATAAACACAGCTTTTATAATATTTTTCAATAATAATTTTTAATTTTTTTTGATGAATAAATAATTTTTATTGATAATTTTTTTAATTTTTCCATTATTTAATTTACTTTTGTTTAAATTTTTTTAAATTTTGTATGAATAGTTTTTAATTTAATTGTTTTTTGTTGATGAATTTGTGAAATATGTTTTATTATTTTGAAAAAATTAGTTAGAATATAAAATTATATATTAAATATATATTTATAAGGAATTGTTGTGTAGTTATTTTGTTTTTGTCTTATATATATTTAGTAATGATTTGATGAATGGTTTGAAGAATTTATTATTATTAAATATTTATAAAATTTTTTTATATAAAAGTTGTAAGGAATTGTTGTTTTTTTAAAATTGTTAATATAATTGTTAAAAAATTTTTGAAATTAATTATTGGATGATTTTTTATTAATTAAATTTAAATTATATTGTTTGTTGATTTTGTTTGAATTTATTATAAAAATGTGTTAATTATTTATAAAAATGTTTAATAGTTTAAATTTAAATTTTTAAAATTTTTCTTAATTTTTATATTTTATACTATTGTTATTTATTTAATCATATCTGAAGATTTAAAATTTTATATAAAAATTAAATTTATATAGAAAAATTGTTTATATAAAACCATTTTTTTTTATAGATTTTTGTTTTATATTGATAAAATAATTCTATATAGAAACAAAGATTATACTAAATTTTATTTTATATAGAATATATTACCTATACAAATTAGAACCCTATATAATTTTCACACTTACACAAAACCATTTTCTAAAAAAATTTTATATAAGAAATTCTTTACTAAAAATTCTTTTTAAAAAAAGGAGATAATATCACAACTTTCTTATATTAAATATAACTTAATATAATAAATATTCTAATTTAATTTTTATTTATCACCTCCCCAACCTTATATAACAAATATAAAAAAAAATATATTTAATTATAAACTATATTTAAAAAAACATTTACAAACTCATATATTAATATTTATTTTATTAAAATTATTTTAGAATACAAAATACAGACACCCACCCAACATATTTATATATATGGTTATATAAACCATATAAACATATATACTTATATATATGGTTATATAGACCATACAAACATACACCCTGCCCTATATAAAATTTCATCATATATATAAGAACCCTTAAATAATAATAGTTTTTAATTTATTTTAAAATTTCATTAATTAATTCACTTAATTATTTATTTAATATACTTAAATATTTAAAAACACTCTTACTTCTATATACTATTACACTTCTACACCACCTACTTACCTACTCATAAATACACATACTTTCCCTTTAAGATTTGAATAATTAAATAGAAAAAACAGCTTAACAAAGTAAGCTAACTATTTTAGGAAATCCTACTAAAAAAACCTGGGACAGGTGTAACAAAAAAATTATATATTTTAAATATTATTAAAAAAAAAATAATATATTAAATTTTTAAAGATTTTTATATATTATTTAAATTAATATTAATTTTTAAATATAAAATTTTAATATTTTTATAAAATATATTATTTATCAAATCTTAGTACTATACTATACCTCCTTTAAACTACAACATAAAATTTTTATATTGTATTTATTTTTATTATTTTATTATTTATTTATATAATTATTATCTTTTGAATTATTTTTTAAATTATTTTTTGAATTATTTTCTAAATTATTTTTTAAACTATTTTTTATATTATTTTTTACATTTTTTCTAATATTTTTTTAAGAATGATTTTACAGATATTTAATTCTATTATAACCTCTACCACATCCTCTACTATAATTATTACTATTATTATAAAAATGATTATAACCTTTTTTAAATTTTGTATTTTTAATATTTAATTCTATAATTTTATTTTATTATAAATTATTAATTTTTTAATTATTTAAAATATGGGTATTAGTAAATTTTAATTTACTATATTAATTTTTTATAATATAATGGTTTTACTTATAATTTTTTTTGTTGTTTTATTTAAATAATATATATAGTTAATAATAAATAAGCTAAATAAATAATCAGTTTATATAAGAATTTCAATAATAATTTTATAAACAAACTATAAATATACTAATATTTTTATAATTAAAACCAAAATTTAAAATTAAATAGTTTTATTATAGTTTAAATAATCCTGTGAGATAAAAGGATGGCAAAACAGGAAGTATGTTTGTCATGCCAAGACATTTCCATATTGGGATGGAATATGGCTGGGCCGTGACATATAATAAGTAATACTAAAAACAGCTTAATTAAATGCATTAGATAACCAAATCTATAGTATATTAATATAGACAGCTAATCTAATTATAATATCAAAATCCAGGTATTTAATTAGGAAACATAAATAAGGTATATCTCTCCTTAAAAAATTAAAATAATTAACAAAACCAAACTATACTACAAGTAAACACCACATCAGGTAATAAGGATACTAACTTTTCAAATTAAAAATCCTCTTTTTAATTCGTACTTTTTTTGCTTTGCAAAAAAAGTACTCATAAAGAATATAATCAATAGAATGATAGATATTCCTTAGGTTACATATATGTTGGTTACGTGCAGTACCACACTATCCATCAAGTGTGTTGGAACAAATACAACACAAGTAACACTCTAGTACACAGTGTTGGTGTGTTGAGGTTTGAACAGGAAAGTATGCCAAGGCAGATTAAATTCTTAGTTCTCTTTGTGCTTGAAGAATCATCACCGGATTTTTTTGAGAACCTTTCAGTCGTTATTCTCATGATAATGGAAAACCAGCTTCTTCCTTCACTCTTATCGCGACCGTCAAACCACCTTGCCGCAGACTGTGGTATCTATAGCGGATCGATTTCTTGTGCCCAGTTTTATCTTAACTCTCTCGCAGAGGCGGAGGACATCAACCATATCATCCACACCACAGGATTCGATGCAGACCAAATATGGATACAGACCCAAGTTCTCTTGGAGGCGATAAGGGGCCAGGCATATCTCATTCATACCCCTGAAGCTAATATCGACACCGAGCCACCCAAAAAACGAGCGAGACATCAGAAGGAACCCGCGGCGATAGGTTTCATAGGCCCGAAACACGATGAGGGTATGGGAGTTGGTCATGACTATCCTGAAGAAGTTGAGGATTTATTTTCCGAACATTCCAGTTCCGAAGTAGGTCGCGTGGCGCCTGTCAGTAAAGGCCCGAAGGCTTTGTATACACTTGACAAGCCTCATAGGAAGGCGCAGAGCCACCTGGACGATGGATTTTTCTCAATTGATGCGTTTAATATCGACACCGAGAACTTTGAACGGGCAGACGAACTCGGACAACCGTTTGATGGTCTTGATACGACGATTGACTGGCATGCGGACCCGGATGACGGTGGCAATGGTTCTGGCTCGAACTCCGATTCCTCGGACTCCGCAGATCACGCCATCATGTACACCGATTTTTTTCTACCCCCTGAATACCCAGAAGGTGCGGAAAGACTTACTGATGGAAGTACCAATGCGTCAAGGCAGAACAGATCACCTAGCGGGGAAACCGGTTCTTTGGAAGGCATTGGGGGAGTAATGGACGAAATTGAACGAGACTTATTCGACGAGCTCCCAGGAAGCGTAGTGTCCGATCGAGAAGACTCTCCATCTGAGATTCCTGAGGGTATGAGCCGGTCCTCGAACAGAAATATCCAAGCCCGGCTCAACAATCATATACGGGAATTGGAGAAGCAAAATATCAGTCAACGAGAATGGATGTTATCTGGCGAAACTAATTCAAAACAGCGGCCGTTTAACTCTCTTTTGCAAGAAGATTTGGATTTTGAAAGAATTGGAAAACCGGTACCTGTTGTCACCCAGGAATCGACGACAACGCTGGAAGATATCATTAAAAGCAGAATTCTCGCCGGACGCTTCGATGAAATACTATCTAGAAACCTAGAGCACTACGAGAAGTCCCGACGCTCTATTGTGGAACTCGAGGATTCAAAGTCGATAGTCGGGCTAGCAGAGGTATACGAACGGGAACACGTTGAAGGAACGACACCTAACCACCTGAAAAGCGTAGACGCGAAGGTGGCCGCCCTCAGGTCCGAAATAAGTGGCTTATTCTCAGTGGTGAGCAACCAGTTGGACATGCTAAGTTCCTGGAGTTTCACGCCGAAAGCACCCCAATCAACCCTTTCAATTGTCCAGGATGTCCGGACACTTGATATGGAAGAGCTACAAGTAAATTCCAATAACTTCTCCGGGCCCAGGTCGACAGCATTAGCACCGCAAGATGTTTATAATCCGTCATCCAAAGCACATCAATCAGATGGCGTAATTAAAGTTTCTGGAATCCCTATATCTCTTTCCGAGGTGGAGAGAAGTCGCAGGGCCAGGGAGAAGGGCCGGAAGAGCCAGGGGGCATCTGATTCATCCAAAGCGGGAACCGGTGCCAATGAAAACACCAGAATACTGAATACACTCCGGACGGCCGACGTTGCGGTAATTGATAGGGATGGTAAGCAGATATCCCTAGCAGGAAACTCTCGACCTGAGAAGCCTTCGTCGTCTGGGTCGCGGATTAAACTTTAGCTGGAACCTTCCCTCCCCTTCTTGTCCTTATTTGCACCAAGATTCATATATACTTAAGTACTTGTATGTAATTTTTGTGCATTTGTCTGGCCTATTGTATGTTGTATGGCTAGATATGTTTCGGATCTAGGCCTGATAATCCTTTTAGGCGAATTTGTGTTGTTTCGAGATTTCAACACGTTCATTCATGACTGCTTTTCCGTATCAGGTCTAGATCATAAATATTCTTAATCGAGGATCTTGGCACAAGCAAACGACAAAAACTAATACTACTCCATCTCACAAAACTCGAAGCGACCACCACAAAGCTACATCATTCAACTTCATTCTACTCAGAGCATTCACTGCCAACGTCTTCAAAATGGGAAAGTAAGAAACAACCTCACGACCACATAGACGAGCATCGACTTTGTTATTTCGTAACTAATCGATTTCAAATCGTAGAGGCAAGCCAAGAGGTCTAAATTCCGCTCGCAAACTACGAAACCATCGTCGGGACAAGTACGACTCTTCCCAATCTCGAAATTTGGACTCACTATATTTTGGGAAACTAATTCGCAACAAATAGCCGATGGGCCGATCTGGGATTCAAGAAGCGCCTTCTAGGGACTGCCTTCAAATCGTCACCCTTTGGTGGTTCATCACACGCCAAAGGCATTGTCCTTGAAAAAGTCGGCGTCGAAGCCAAACAACCAAACTCGGCCATCCGTAAATGCGTTAGGGTCCAACTTATCAAGAACGGCAAGAAAGTCACAGCTTTCGGTTCGTCTCCTTCATAGCATCTCCGGCAGAACCATACTCTCACTAACGCGATATATGGTCTAGTTCCTAATGACGGTTGCTTGAACTTTGTTGATGAGAACGATGAAGTCCTTTTGGCAGGATTTGGTAGGAAGGGTAAAGCCAAGGGTGATATCCCTGGTGTTCGGTTCAAGGTCGTGAAGGTCTCCGGTGTCGGTCTTTGTAAGCCACTACCTGCCATGACCCATAATTTCTTTTTGATGCTAACAAAACCTCCAGCTGCTTTGTGGAAAGAAAAGAAGGAGAAACCAAGAAGCTGAACCCGCTACCCCCGCCGTCAATTCATTGCTTTCCTTTTTTTTCCCTCCTCATCTATGGCGTTTCTCTTGTGTATGTATAATGAAAAGGACGGGCATTTTAGAACTGCAGACTACGAGATGGCAGCAGAGAGCCTGCGACCTAATACGAAGCTGATACCTCGCATTCCATTACGCGTGGAATGGAGACGGTCTTTCATAGCATAAAGCAGTATTTTCCCCCCCGTACTGGAGTCTGTTCTTGACCGGTACTATCTTCCCTAGACGCTCGCCAAGCCCACTAGGATAGCAAGTACGAACGGTGAAAATATATACACCTCGTAGATATGGGCCCATTGTGTGCCTGTCGTTTTATTTACGAGAGAGGTTAACATCTAGTTTCTTCGTATCTGCAGCTTAATAACGAAGTTTGCGGAGTTATGATATGCAAGGTGTCTGACTATTCAAAGGGTATCTATACACCAGTAACTCCAGCAAGAAAATGGTTGCCTCAGACGGCCAATGACAGAAAGGATGTTCGGCGGAAGAGAGGTACAAAACGGGCATCATGGCCATTATCGAATGTTTAAGCCTCCAATGAAAAGATAAGCATAATTCCCATGAATTCAAACAATCAGTAAGTGTAAAATTAAGCGCCTAGGTTGCTTGGTTTTCCTTAACGAGAGCTCGAATACGCTTGTCATAGGCAGTGCGATCTTTTTTGAAAAGATTGTAGGCTTCAGCCTGAGCAGGGGATTCCGGGTTTGGGTCATCCAGGAGATCCTGAATACCGAGAAGTATTTGTTTGATCGTGATGGCGGGCTTCCACCCCTCGTCTTCGTTGAGGATTGAAAGACAGACAGTACCGGAAGGGTAGACGTTGGGATGAAATAGTGGTGGAACAAATTTACCTAGAGGGCTGTTAGCTAGACACGTGCCAACCTAGTCAGCATGAGAGAACGTGTAGTTCGGCTTACACTTTGGCGGCTTTGTAGGATATTCTGATCAAGGTAAATAAGGGTAACGATATAAGCCTCGTGATTATCTCAATTCTAAGGGGGATGTAACTCTCTACCTTCCGGAAACGCCATCTCAAGTTTAAATAATCCACCCTCCCACAGAGTCTTTTCTTTGCCAGGGATACCGCAGCTCCATTGTCGAAGGTCTATCCCATCGGTGCCTCGCTGGGGTCTCGCGTAGAACCCAAATGGGTGATTTTTACGCCACTGCCTTCTATATTCATTCAATTTCAGTAGTGTTCGAAAGAAGGCGGAATACGTTGTCTGGAGACGTAGATCTGGACCGACCTCTCTTCTTGAAGCCGGTTAAGACAAAGTGACGACATGATGAGACCTGAAGCGAAAGGGAAACTGATCTTCGACTGCAACAACGAGCGGCTATTTGCTCCGGATGGCGTAGTCGGGCCGCGGATTGGTGTGGAATTGAGCGAAGTAATGAGTTGAGAGGTCGTGACTAGGTATGGTGGATTCTCTATTCGCAGCGCGAGGTTTTAAAGTCAGATCCTGCTGAGGACTTGCAGCTCAGGCACAACCGTTCCCCAGCCAAGACCTCTAGAAAGGCCGAGGCATCAGAGAAACTTTGAGCCACTATACTCTAAGCTCTTCCGCAAGACAAATTCCACACATTCACCTTCGTTCCGGAGCAGCAAAAAATAACTAAAATACAAAATAAGAAACGACCAAAAACCGAACCACTACTCTGTCCCCTCCCCTCCATAATACCCTTCATCGGAAAATGGTATTAAAGAGGCCGTTTCAGAGGAGCCCCGCATCAGATGTCCATGCTTCTTCTTCAAGCGGATCAAAAGAAGAGGCCTCAGCTGAATCGGTGACATCTTCAAGCCCTAACGTTGCAGAATATACAGAGGCCGGTAACAGCGCTTTTACTCAGTCACAAAAAGTCGGCGAATTGGGTGGCTATGATGACGATGACGATGATGACGATGATGACGAGTTAGACGGTTGGCAGAGCAATTCATCCAAGCTTTTCATATGAAACGAGTGTACTAATCGCCATCCGTCTTCTAGATCTTCTCGACGAATTTAATACTGTGTCTTCATCGAAACCGACGAAGAATGCACATGGGGAAACATCTACTCAGGGTGCTTCTATGAATCAACCTTCCCTCGACAGTTTGGATGATGATTTCGCAAAACAATTGCAGCAAGGCATGGCGGATCTTTTGAAGGAGATGGAGGAATCCGTAAGGCAGCGATTTCCACCCTAATCCTTCCCATACCCTGATTAACTACCGAAACCCTAGTATCTGAATTAATTGCAGTTTTATCATGTAGCCAGAGTTCCAAGCCCAGTTTGATTCTCTAGTTCAGGAACTGGATAAATCGGTTGGCCCGACCTCAAACCAATCCAGTAATGGGAAAGGGGCCGTGCCCTCAGCCGGTACAACTGAGAGACAGCCAGACATCGATGACGAAGTGGCGCAGGGTGTTTCATCGTTCCATGACACCATTGCGAAAACCATGGAAAGAATGAAAGAGTCTGGGGCAGAAATAGATACGGAAATGGCAGATTCGCAATCCGACGACTTCCTTGCTGAGATGTTGCGACAAATGCAGACGGCGACTGGAAGGGGAGGCTCTGATGAGGACTTCTCGAAAATGCTGATGGGTATGATGGAGCAACTGACAAATAAGGAAATACTCTATGAGCCGATGAAGGAGCTTGATGAAAAGTTCCCTAGTTGGCTGGTGGAGAACGAAGGCAAGCACTCAACGGAAGAGATGGATAATTTCAGAGAACAGGCGAGGCTCGTGCGGGAGATTGTGGTGAAGTTCGAGCAACCGTCCTTCTCTGATGCTAGTGAGATAGACCGAGAGTATATTGTTGAAAGAATGCAAAAGGTATGCTTCCGCTCCTGTAATTCCATGGGCTCTCCCGAACGAGTGACCTTCTAATCACAGAGAAACATAGATGCAAGCCGTTGGTTCTCCTCCAGCGGAGCTGCTCGGGGATATGGGACACGGTGATGGTCTTCCGCCAGATATAGAAAACTGCCCAGTTCAATAGAAAGGGACGTCCGATTAACACATTTTCCCGTATACCTAGTTGTATCTACTCATATCTTGAACTAAGTAGTGAAGCAACAACCTAACCTTTTATCCATAGTGGCGTGTATCAGCTATATCGACTTAATTCAGTGCTCAAGCTTGCTAGATATCAATACCAAAGTCAGTATTTTTTTTAGTTCCACCAGGTTGGAAGGTGTGTCTTATCACGTGACCGGGTATCATGTATGTTTGGGATGACAATCCTCTAGCTCTTGAAGGCTCAATCACCAGAGTCCTCCATGAGGAATGAGACTTGCTTCTCTTGGATACCCAAACCTAACCTGAAGTAGGCAGTCAGATTCAGAGTTTCGTAAGGTAGCTAGTGGTTGTATGCATATAAGCTTAAGTGCTTAATGAGTAGCTGGGAGGTTGATTGTGTTGGGCCACACTCTCTCCCAAGTCCGGCGGCTCCTGTCGCAGATTCGCTTCGGACTTCCACTTGTCCAACATTCTATTCCGCGACATCTCCCCACCAATACGTGATAACGACGCTGGCCGTGTCTTTGAACCGCCCATTCACGCCTTTGACCATCATCATAGGGATTTTTGAAGTTCTAGTACTTGATGGACCGGTGATATATCGACATGGATGACTCTGAATCTGGAGGTAATATGCTGCAGTGTCTCGCCATATTATCGGATCTGCTGACAAGGTAGAGCAAAGGCACTATTGGCAGAAAAAAGGGAAAGAAGGCACGAAAGGGCGCGGCTAAAAAACAAATTGAAGAAGTCTCTAAATCGCAATCGAGATCACACGACGAGGTTGGATCCATTTTACGACGTTACATTTCCTGGTGAATGTGATAGCATTACACTGAATGCACCACGTACACGGTTAACTGATTTGCGGATAGCACCAAGAACTAGAGGAGAAGTTAGAAAGGAATCCAAATACGCCACCGAAAGGCCTCCAAGAAGGTTGGTTCTTGATCATCCGAGGTGGGACTTAACATGACACTCGGGCCTAACATTCAATCTCGGTCTGCTTGCAGGTGCTGAGCAGGGAGTTGTGGTTATTCATTCTAGGGATGCAGACCTTTCGACGGCGACAGATACTACGACAAGTGCTGTAGCGGATGCGGATACCAGCAAAGATGTTGACAAGGACCGGATCTCCCAATTGGAGACGCAACTCGCCCAAGCACTGACGGAAAACGCTCAGCTCGACGACAAATACAAGGGCCTACTAGGCAGAGTGGCGTCAATTCGGACGACTTTAACGGATAGACTCAACAAAGATGCGGTACGTTGATAATAACTCCCACGTCTTATTCATAGTACTTATTTTTTTGGCTTTGACTAGGAGGAGTTGCAACAGACTAAGGGCATGGTTGAAACGTTGGAGGAGCAAAATAGGGCACTCATCAGCGAGAAAGAGGCTGTGGAGGCCGTCTTGAAACAAACACTCTCTGAAAAGAAGATACTGGCTCAAGAAGTACAGGATCTACGCCAACGGTTTTCCGTATCGCAACAAAACTGGTCGAAGGAGCGTGAAGAAGCCGATATTGTTCAACTACGCCTGGCAGAGGAATTAGAAAGTGCGAGAAAGGTAGGGCAAGACTGGGAAGTCTTAGCCATGGAGGAGAGCTCGGTTCGGAGAGCGCTTGAAGAGCGGGCTAGTGATATTGAAGAGCAATACATATCCCAGAAGGCCCAGCTTGAGAAAGAAATTTCGATGAGAAATCAACAGGCTGCAAAGCTATCGGATCTCCAAATGGCGCTTCATGACATACAACAAAGTACGTACCAATCTCACTCGTCAATAGTCCTAGTCCCTCATGGATTGCACGAATAGCTCGAAAGGAAGAACTCCGGGATATCGTAGAAAGCACGCAAGCCCAAATAGAGGCGTTGCTTTCGGAGAAAACTTTGTTGCAGGAGGAACTATCCGCTGCAGAGGTATGTGGGGGCCCGTCGCTAGCACATCGCAGGGTGTTCTAATCACATACTAGATCCGATCGAATCATTTCTCGGAGGAGATACAACGGATGTCCCATCTTGAGAGTGAAGTAAAAGAAAAGACGCTTTTAATTGGAAAGTTAAGGCACCAAGGTCACTATTCCATTTGCAACCTTAAATGCCCAAGATCCAATATCTAATTATTCATAGGGGTAATCCTTAATGAACACTTAACGAAAGCGTTACGGATGATCAAACGAGGTGACCCGCAAGATAATGTCGATCGGTGCGTATAACCAAAACCTCTTGATCTTGCCCTCATTAACTTCTTTCTTAGTCAGCTTGTCACGAACCTATTTATTTCATTCCTGGGTCTTCCGAGAGGCGACCCGAAACGCTTTGAAGTTCTGCAACTAATCGCAAATTACTTGAAATGGACCGATGAAGACCGTGAGACAGCAGGGCTCTCACGCCCAGGAGGATCCAGCTATCCAGGATCAATTCCGTCGCGCAACGTTCAGTCACCCCTGGCGCTTGCACAGTTGAGCGAGTCACGAGACGGTAATAACAGTGGAGAGGTTAGCAGCCCCAAACCCTTACGTAGACGGAATGTAGTGACCATAAGCTTGCTACTAACATGTTGAAATAGAATCTTGCAGAGTTGTGGGCATCATTCCTCCAGCAACAAACAGAAGCCAGGACAGATGGTCTCTGAGCGGGAAGCCAAATAAGAGACTGTCTGCGGCGCGAAACAGATCTATTAGAGCGGCTAACACTATAGTCCAGGAACTATTTCAGCACTAGGCGCTAGTCCTATCTTTACTTCCCCGAGAGAATTTTATCCCCTTGATATATTACATACATGTGATGTGTTTCTCTCTTCTCTGATAGGGTTAACGTTGTGTGGTTTTAATTATGTGGATACAGTGCCACTTTTTCTCATTGATGCAATAGGGTTATATAACACCAATGTCAGATTGCGGTATGGGCCATGAGACATTGTCCCAGCTCTACAGACTCAATAACCCAGGTCTTGACTTTTTCCCGTCGCCATTCCGTTAGTCATTTTATATTTTCTTTTCCTCTCAGAAAAATCCATAACCTGCCGGAGATGCGGAGTTATGGCCCATCCCTCTTGCGTCATCCTACTACGTAGGATTTCCGCCTTATTGTGATCACCCGTGGTGGCATACAACATTATCATCGCACTATATGTATGGGTTGTTGGGGGGATGCCGTGTTCCAACATCGCTTCCCAGATCCTTTCGGAGATATTCACATCACCGTGCACGGTCGACGCTCGAAGCAGTGAATCCCAGGTCAGGCTAGTCGGGTGGGGCAAGTTGTCGAAGTCGATCATATCTTGCACAATTCCGAGAGCCAATCCAAGATTCGGTTTGTACTTTGCAACTGCTGACACAATGCAGGCAATGAAGTGTTCGCTGGCGGTTTTGAATTGCGGGACGGTTCTGCCGTCTCGGAGGAGATCTATGTACCTTTTGTAAATGGTTAACGCATACCTCGAGCCTTCCAATTTCCCTGCAACTGTCCTAAGATACGAATGGAGCATGATTGTTAAAGTCCCGGTTGTAGGCTCGAGACATGCGTTCCCGGAAGTCGAAATTTCCCGTTGAATGGGAAGAGGCAGTTCTAGAAGGTTTAATGCCAAAGGCTTGAAGAAGCGCCGGTATAGTCCGCAAAGCTCCCAATAGCTTGCATTATCCTTGTGGGCTTCCACTAGCATGACTGCGGTAACGAAAAAACTGTTAGATAAAGGCTGCAAATTGCGCTTCTGGGCATCACTGTAAGTATTGTTGAGGCTGCCACTGTCCCCAAGCCGATGATGCATGAGAAATACAGCACACATCACATCTAAAGGCAGCTCGTTTCCGGTTCTGGCTTCGTAGTTTTTGGTAAGTCTGGCTACGCTATTGGCGTCATTGACCCCGGCCGCAGCGTATACCAGGAGTTTGTATATCAGAGGATCCATCAATCCAAAGGAAGAGAAGAAGCCCATAATATCAGATTTATGTATCGGAATACCAGCTTGATATAATGTAAGGAACAGTCTCCGGAACTGCCAAGTCCGGAGGAGCAAGGGGTCGCCATGCTTCATAGGGGATAGTGCAAGCTTCTGGAAAACCTGTAATGCTTGAACAAACATTCCAGCTTTCGCGAGAGTGTGTAGGATACTCAGAAGTATTCTCTCCGGAACATCTGATTTGCTAAGAAGCAAAGTGTTGTAAAGACGGAAAGTAGATTCAGGGGCAAGTAAGTGGAGAAGGAACTTGATCCTATAAGCTCCGATATTGATAAGATCGGCCCCGGGCCCTAAACGGCGCTGGTGCATGTGTATAAGGAGGCCAACGATGCGTTCTGCTCGCGACTTCGCAGATTCGAACGAAATGGTTTTCGAACGATAACGCTTATGAATGTTCTCGATGCACCATATTAAAACCTTGCAGCCGGCACTCATATCCAGGTGGCATTTCCAAGACGCCACAGCAGACATATACCCTTCGAGGACCCGAAGAAGGATCCGGTCCCTGCCTGTAGAAGCCAAGTATGCACCCACCATAGATAGTCGAACCGTACCCTGATTCCCACGCCATTGGGCCGCAATTGACTGGGTGCTGTGGCCACCGGACAACAATTGGGCACACAGCCGTCTCCTATGGCTAGCGGCCAAATATATTGTCGTGGAATTTTGGCGGGACTTCCAATGGCTGAGGTATAGAATCGGCTGTTGCGGTCCCTTTTGTTGTCGATAGGAGGCTGAACCTAGTTTATGCTCCTTAGCCGTGGCCCCTGCGACTACTGTGTATCGTTGTAAATGATTGGTAGTTTTGTAAGAGTCTCCATCATCA
The DNA here is from genome assembly GCA_036971225.1 of Arthrobotrys sinensis. Classification (NCBI taxonomy): domain Eukaryota; kingdom Fungi; phylum Ascomycota; class Orbiliomycetes; order Orbiliales; family Orbiliaceae; genus Arthrobotrys; species Arthrobotrys sinensis. Next base: position 1,120,876 of record JAJTTV010000017.1, on the reverse strand, counting down.
CTCTGGTCAATTGGACAATGCCCGTGGGTTGATGTCCAAGAAATTAGGGCGGGGCGTAAGTGGTGTGCTTGATAGAGTGTTAAATTGGCTCTGGAATGTTTCGGGACGGGATTAGAAGTTACCGGAGCAGCGATGAAGATTGCGGGGTTTTGGAGACCTGAGATAAAAAGTGGACAGGTGTGTTCTGACCACCTCGGCATACATATAAGAACGAATGGTGCTGTTCACTCCGGGTTCCGGGGTAGGTCAGAGGGGATCATAGTTTGGTATAATGAGAGATAAAAATTGCAAAGGTGGATGAAAAGTTCAGGTTCCAACCTAGACCCATGCAGGTACCCCGTTAATCCTTGACAACCAGCCCTTGTTCGCCCATACTTTAAAGTCGCCAACTGCACCACATCAATATCGCGAGACTGGAGGCATTAACTCAAATATCCCAAGATTCCAACATGGACACAGCCCTTGGAGCTCAGACTCTTGCACGGAAGGATCGATTAGCAAAACTTCGCAGCCTTAAGCGAAAACAGGAAGAGTCGGATGCCGCGAACCCCGAGGTCACGCAGGAGAGAGCCGCTATAGAAGCGTCGACAGTTGTTCTTTCCGGCAGAAACTACGATGTACAGACCAGAGCACCCAGACTCGGCTTTGATACCGCGCCCTCCGATAACCAAGAAACTCTAGAGTCGCGAGCAGAGAACATAGCTGCCGAGGCGAGGACCGCAATGAAGGACGAGGAAGAAGCGGGCGTGTCGATCGATCTTCTCTCACTACAACCAAAGAAAGCCAATTGGGATTTGAAGCGCGATGTTGACCAGAAACTTTTACGGTTGGACCTGATGACGAACAATGCTATAGCCAGAATTCTCCATGACAGCATTTCCCAGACGAAAGCTGGAGCTACCCACAACGACGAAAACCTTGCCGAACTAGTAAGGCAGAGAGAAAATGAAGAAGCCAATCTAGCTGAGAATGATCTCACATGAGAGCCTGTGGTCGGGAGGTGGTTCTTAAGGGGCACCGCACCATCTGTGTACGATAAACACCTAAGCAATTAAAGGGCCTCTGAAGAGATATACCTGCTAGAGCAAGCAATATTTTTCCATGCAACTAAGTACTTGCATAAGTGGGTACTTACGTGTATAGTAACGACAACTAGTGATAGTAGATGCTTCGTAGTGGGCAACGAAGGAAGTATAAGTGCCTAAGCACCTAGAATCTCGGGATTTGTTTCTAGCTTACAAGCTACGGTACTACGTAGGATATAGTTACCTGAAGTACTTGTGTACTTACTTGCTTCGATACTAAGTGTATATAACATTATGGCCATCTAATTATAAGACACGGGGGTGGAAAATGACAAACAGTCCCTTAGAAGGGTTGATCAGACCAAATCGGCACAACCCAACGTCAAGTCTTGGCACACAACACACAAAGCTTCCTGCCAGCTGTTGGGTTATTCANAAAGGGTTTCCCACATTGGAACACTATTAAATAAATCTAGATCTTCGCTACCGTATCTTCATACCATAACCGCCCGCTACCCACAGCATCCCCTTCAAACATGGACCGGGAATCCTTTATACATTTAACAAAGCCCGTAGCGGCCGGCTCCACTACGGCAAGCCCCCTCCAGGTGGTCATCTATGCACAGGTATCCCAAGAACCTTATCCTACTGCTGACCTCACAAGATTGAGATTCTAAAATATCCATCTCTCAGGCATTATTTGCTATTCTTGATCACTCTCTACGACGGAGCCCCGATCAAGAAAGGGTTATTGGAACGTTACTGGGCGTGAGGTCCGAGGATGGATCCGAAATCGAGATACGAAATTGTTTCGCTGTTGGTCATAACGAAAGCCAGGAACAGGTCGGTTCCTCCGACAAACACTAATATCCAGTGACCACAAAGGTTGAGAACTAATCTCCCGTGGGATAGGTCGAGGTCGATATGGACTACCACAAGCAGATGTACAACTTACATCTGAAAGCAAACCCAAAAGAGGTTCTTGTTGGGTGGTATGTCCTCGATTCGCTCTCCACCCGGGTTTTCGTGACTAATCATGATTCCTATCCGCTCGTTTATTGCCCATGATAGGTACGCAACATCGCCAGAGTTAAACACATTCAGCGCCCTCATTCAGAACTTCTACGCCTCAAATGGTGATGGTACCCATCCGTACCCGGCTGTACACCTGACAGTTTCTTCAAATCCAGGGAAGGATATTACCTGCCGTACATATATATCCTCTTCCGTTGGTACTACAGCCGACAGAGCGGCCGACAGTTGTCTCTTTGTTCCGGTCCCGTACGAAATCAAATATGCTGAGACAGAGCGTAACGCATGTGGGTAGCCTGTCCATACGACTTTGAGTTAGCCCCTACTCACATTTGGTGACGACGCTTAGTGGAATCTTTATCGTTGGGAAAGGCCTCGTCGGACCGACAAGTCAATAATATTGTCGACATCCATAGCTTGGAAGCTGGAATCGTCGAGCTGTTGGAGATGGTTAGTAGAGTGAGCAATTACGTATCGCAAATCCTTGTAAGTGACTTCGTCAGATCTCTTCGGGCGGAAATTATGCCTCTAACCTATTGCTTCTAGGCCGGCGAAACCGTTCCATCAGTCGCCATAGGACAGGCGTTATTAAACACCCTCAACTTGGCACCAAAGATCGATGCATCAGAACTCGAGAAACTCTTCAACACCCATCTTCAAGATGTTTTGCTTGTATCTTACCTTGCAAATACGATCCGAACCCAAATCGATCTTTCCAACAAACTTGCTAGCGCGGTAGGGACCATTGCAGCACCCCCGAAGACAGATCATAAAAGACAGCAGAGGGAACGTGATTGAACATTCATAACAAAACGGCACTTCATCTACCCTACTTTGCGAGTGTTAGGGCATAGCCTTATGTAATAATATTCTGGTTTAGGCTCAGATAAACATAATTGGCGTTTCCTAAACGCGGACGCATACGTTTTCCTTAGCTTTATTGTCATCAGACCTATATTATATTCTTGTAATTATTATCGCTTGTCACCCAATCAAAAGGTCTGCAAGCATCGGTCTTACGGGAGATTACGTCTGCTCTTAACCACTTCATGGAAGCTGGTTTACGAGACCGGTCTATTCACAACCTTTCCTAATCAAGACTGGCTTCTGGCACTGCTACTGCGAAGCTACACTTCTCTCATCATACAGTCCAATTTCCTCTTCGCTGAATCCAACTGGAGTATTTAGAACAGTAGAGGTATATTTCATACACGACAAGCTTCAGTTTGATCTTGTAGAAGAAGAACAAGGCACGTGCCATGCGGGCAATATTCCTTGGCCTCATTAGTCCACCGTCGCGGGCGACGTTTTCCTTTTCTTCATCGAAAACTGCGCGGGAACAATAGTCTGCCATTATTAGAAAGGTCCTCTCAGGCCCAACGCTACTCTGTAAGCTTTCATCCAGGCTTCGGGCTATATGGAATATCGGTTAGCATCCTTTGGCCGAGCCACCACTGTACCTAAGCATGGGATTACATACTGAGGTCGTTTGTTTTGAGAATCAGCAAAATAATACGGGGAACATTCGCGAGTAATTGTATGAGCTGGGAGAGCATCCCGTCCGCCATTGCAGCCGCAATATGCTCTTTCTCAGCATCGGAACGAGCGGTAGACACAGATGATTTAACGGTAACGAAATCCCGTCCCGTAATTGCACTAGCAAATAACGGGAACTGTTCCGCCGTGATACCCGCGACTTCTGACGCATAAATGCGCATGCGAGTTTCGTCTCCGTCTAAAACAGCTAGCCATAGTTTAGCGTAGCTTCGCCGTGTATCAAGTGGGATATCTCGGTAAAGACCGTGGTCATAAAGTATAATGTCGAAATTCGGACTCTTCCTGTCTTTATTTGGCCGAATGGCTAAATTACCATGATGTGGATCGCAATGCAAACTATTTAGACGTCAGCGTCCGTGTATCATGGGGCTGCGGAAGATTGGGGTATATACGGGGCATTGTTCCCGAAGATCATCTCGTTGAAAATACGCGCGAGAGATGCGGAAACCTCATCTCTTGATATACCAGCTCGATCGAGCGAAGCAAGGTCATCGACACGATAACCACGGAGGTACTCCAGCACCAGTATTCGCTTCTTTGCCCAAACAACTAAGTACCCATTCTGTCTTAGAGACCGTTCCGTAATTACTTTGCGGGTTTGGGGTTTGGGTTATTCTACCTTTAGGGACCACCAGGGCTGTATTGGGGACGTTTTTAAAATGTTCCGTAACCCGATATATGTTTTTTGCTTCTTCTTCGAAGTCAAGCTCTACGGGCAGGCTTTCGAACCCTTTTTAGTTCTATTTGAAAACTAGTGTCGGTTCCCTAGGGAGACTTACGAAAGTTCCATTTCTTCACTGAGCCAATCCATCGGGTATTCGGGAAAAAAGAACTTGATATTTGTTAAAGCAAACCGTGTAAGGGCAAGGTCGAGAGGAACCCACTCGGCGAGCGAGGGATGTTGTAGCTTCACAGCAACTCTGATTTCAGTTTCAGCTATCATCTTTGGACAAAAAGACAAGAAGGAAGCAACACACTCTTCACCGCTCTGCCTGAGACGGGCCCTGTGGACCTGAGCCAACGATGCTTTAAGGAAAATTAGCCTAGTTGGTAGGTGTATGAGAGTAAATAGGTAATCCAGTCATACCAGTGCCTATTGGCTCCTCGTCAAATTCGCTAAACAGTTCTGATATTGTAAATCCTGTATCCTGCTGGAGCATCCAGTCTATGTCCTCGATTGATGATTTCGGACATCTATCTTGTAGCGGAACGAATGTCGACTAGTATTGTTAATCGGTTTTGCCTAGAAATCCCGTCCGTGAAAGTGTACATACCGTCCACTCGATAGGCTAGAGGTATATGCTTTAGCACAGCCGATCCAGAGCGTCCGGTCCTTGGGGAGGGCGGCTTACTAATAGATATGTCATACTTGACAGATGCTGGCCCAATTTGATAAATATCGAACCATTCTTCTCCATCCTAACCCAACAAGTTAATCAACATCAAAACGAAGCTCTTTCTTGGAAGGCTCTATCAACCTACACTTTAAGGGCACGCTGAGCGCACCTCTGGTGGCATGCGCTGAGGGAGGGAGCGTATTCAGGCGAATTGTTGTCTAAAGCTAACGTGCGTCGATAACTGTGATATAAGACGTGAGTCGTTTTGATGATGTCCCACGGTTCTCTTGGTATACTGACTCTTGGATACACCGAGCAGTTGCGGATGCTACACGCATAGTCCTCTCAAGCGCCATTACAGCATGATATGGGCTTTCAGATATGTAGGAGCCAATTACAATAGCAGCTAAGGAGACGCCGGCAAGGAACCATTTTGGTTTAATGACTCGAGCTTTCGATCTCGGAACCGTAACGTAGAATGTCTTTGTAGACGCATTGCGACAATTTCCTGGTATGGTTAAACGGCCGCAGGACGGGGTCTTCGAGGGGGTGGTGTTGGTTGGAAAGCGGCGTGTAGGGAGCCGAGACCCGCGCACTGCGCGGAAGACGAGTGGCGCTTTGGCTGGCAACATCCATTCAAGACTGCTACTTCGATGATACTAAAGTTACTATCGACATGATGGCCATGATGTTCGGATTCCAGGCTCGAAACCGAGACATTTGAAGGCGATGGGCGATACAGTGCGCATTTTGGATGAGGGTCTTACCAATTTAGTGAGCCAAGTAAAGATATTCTTATGAATGATTGCTTGAAGACTCGGACATGCAGGTTCCAAGGTAGGTGGGTTTGAATCGGGAGGCTATAAATTGTGTAGAGGGTTGTGTTTTTTTTTTTTTTATATATATCTATATTTTTTTTTATTTCTTTTTATCCTGTCCTCTTTTTTTCCCTCTGTTGGAATTTTTAATTCCGGGTACCAGGATTCTGCATCAAAAGGTTTTATTCCAGAGCGGCTCTCCGAAGTCCGGGATAGGTCAATATCGGTTTCCCTTCCGATGGCAGCACCCATTTCCCCTTTAGCCATAACGTACTAAGTACTTCAGTGCGCACTTCGGTGATCATTCCCAGCAAACTGTACAGAGAGCACACTTAAGTCCATGTGCGCGTGACACTCAGGCCCAAGAACCCCGACCCCCAACCTTTTTTCGGGTTGTATGTAATCGAATATCGAACATTGAACCGATACCAAAGAAGCCCTCTTAGCACACGAGCCTGAATAATCTGCTTGGATTTGAATTCAAGGAAGTTGCATGGCGGTTGGTGGCTGGTAATTCGAACCACCGGACTGGGCTGGCCGCTGGGCTGCAAGGTTGGCTCAAATCCATTTGAGGCTCTCTTGGCAGAGCCAACGCTTCATCCCACCAGCAGATCTTAGATTCAGGAATTGCACTGCGTACTGCGGGGTCGACATATTCGACGAATGGACGAGGCCCTGGCCGTGTTTTTAGACCAATAGGTAAATCTCCTATCATCTGGACCTCCCACAACCCCTCACTTACCTGTTTATCTGCTTACTTATTGTTACGATCCCCATTTAGCTTAGCCTGGACCAGCGCATCGGTTGCGAACCTTCCATGAACGAATGCTTAAGGGCCAATGTGAAGAAGTAAGGAAGGGTGAACGAATTACAATTTAGCAACCATATTCTCGATTCTACTCCCGGCCCCGTTGTCATACACCATGCACACGCCATATCCCAAGCGCCAGATCAGTCGTCGGATTCGACTCTACGCCTAGGTCGTTCCGAATACACAGTAATCAGATCAACTGCCTTCTAAAGGGCCTGTGAGGATACTCTCACACTTTCGATATGGTCGACGCAATAGACATGGCGGAATCTAGGTCGACAAAAGCTCAAACCGCCTCCAATGAAGGCAAGAGGCGCCGTGGTAGCTCTTCCCTCTCGGATTACACACTTGGGGATTGTCTTGGGCGTGGTGCATCTGGGTCGGTGTACAGGGCTATTAACTACACCACCGGAGAGACTGTGGCAATTAAACAAATACGACTTTCAGACCTCCCACAGAGTGAATTGGGTGCTATTATGGTACGCCGTGTGATACCAACTTTTCTAGTAAACTAACGAACATGGCTAATTCGATATCGCGAAACCTAGCGAGAAATTGACCTTCTCAAAAACCTCAATGTGGGTCTCTTATTGCCCAATATCAAAAAGGCATCTTAAGCAGGGCTAAAAGCCGGATCCTACAAACCTAGCATCCCCATATAGTTCAATATCATGGATTCGTCAAGTCGGTCGATTCGTTGTACATTATTCTAGAGTATTTGCGACCCTATGAACAACGCTTTTCGTGGCACGCGATGAGGCTAATAGCTCATAGGTTTTGTGAAAACGGGTCCCTCCATAGCATTTGCAAAAACTTCGGAAAGTTCCCCGAGCACCTTGTTGGGCGGTATACTGGACAAGTTCTGGACGGTCTTTTCTATCTTCATGAACAAGGAGTTATTCACAGAGATATTAAAGGTGCGAATATATTAACTACAAAGGAAGGTCACATAAAGCTGGCCGATTTTGGCGTCGCTACTCGGGCAAACGATGCTACAGTCGTTGGAACACCTTATTGGATGGCACCTGAAGTTATCGAGCTTGTTGGAGCAACTACGGCGTCAGACATCTGGTAAACGGCACCACCAATGCAGTGTAGAGCCATACTAATACTTTGAAATAGGAGTGTGGGCTGCACGGTTATTGAACTTCTCACTGGAGACCCTCCGTACTACGATCTGAGTCCCATGCAAGCCCTCTTCCGAATCGTGAGCGACGATCATCCAAGTCTACCGGATGGAGCCTCTGCAGTAAGAAACGTCCCACTTAGGCCTTTTTCTAGTCCCAACCGAGGCAATTTTTAGCGGGAACTGACGGACTCGAAAATCGGAACTCCAGGCTGTCCGCGACTTCCTGATGCAATGCTTCCAGAAGGATCCCAATCTCAGGGTTTCTGCGAGGAAACTTCTTAGACACCCATGGATTGTGAAGACAAGGCCAGCCTCAAAGGAACCGAATCCTAAACACGTCGATGATGTGAGAAGCGTTCAGCAATGGAATGAAGCTTTGAAGATGCCTCTTGATGCACATGGAGCACGGCCAAAGCCGACACCTTCCCAGCAAAGTAGGTTATAGTAGAGATGTAATTTCAGTTGGATAATATATGAAACTAATTGTTTCTAGTATCTCAGTCCAAAGTGGACCCAGCCAACAAAGACGGGTTCGCTGCCCTCCAGGAGTCATGTAAGAGCCAGATCACCACCACCAGTGCTTTGATATGCATGCTAGGGTACTTACGCAGTTTCTCTAGCCTTTGACGATAATTGGGACGACGATTTTACCCCCTCCATAAATTCCAGTAGCTTTGATCTTACGCATCTGAAATCACACGATGCTTTTGGCGGCAATCATATACATAGGAGCCAGCAAGGTAGTGACCAACAGGGTAGGTGGGTTGTCTTGGTATCATACTCCGATTGCAATCACTAAATCGAATTTCCAGCGACCTATCTTGGGTACTTCGCTCAGGATGGTGACAACATGGATACCATTAAGCCGAAAAAAACCAACTTCTTGAAAGAATTACACATGGAACAAGGAATATACAAGTCTCGCTCAAATGTCTCTGCTCCAGCAGCTCTATCAGAGTCGTACCCACCAGGAGGGAAATCGTTATTCACGTCCTTATTTGGGGATCGACTTGGTACCGAAAGCATTGATGAGGTGGATGATTTCGATGTGAACGACTTAGAGAGTCCGTTCGGATCAGAGCAGGAGCACGCCCCGCCAAACCTGAACTCAAGGAAGCCGACGGAGAAATTTCGGCGGAGCCATTCTAATGAAGTGGCCGATCACTCTCGTGTTTCTGGTGGTAGCCGATTGTTTAAACTAGGGTCAAAGGATGACTCTTCCCTCGATGAACTGAAAGTGGCGGCAAAGATTCACAAGTATACAGAGGCAGAGGAAGAAGACGATTTCTCAGATATATTCTGGGCACCAGACACGCTCGGTCCAAAGCACGAGGGCACTTCGAAGAAGAATAGCTTAGTTCTAGCGCCGAAGGGTTCGGACCCCAAAGTTGGTCTATTTGATGAGTACGAAGACGACGATCCCTTTTCTGAACTTGAAGAAGGCCTCACAGAGTTGGATCTTGATGCCAACATCGCTCGAGATCAACACGCTCGGCTGTGCTCTGAGGTTTCTAGTCATATAGAATCCCTGAAATCCCAGCACACAGGTATTTTCCTGGAGGATACTACTGCCAAACTTCTCGGAATCCTCTTAGACTCCCCAGAAACAAAAACAGCGGTCATTGCTTCTCATGGGCTTCTTCCCATACTTGAGGTGTTGGAGTCTGGCCGGAACCGGGAAGTTAATATCACACTTCTTCGAGTTATTAACGCAGTAAGTTGGCACGCCCTTTATTCTGAAAATTAATATAAACTAACTATTGATAACTAGCTTACCTTTAATGATATTGAATTGCTCGAGAATCTTTGCTTCGTCGGGGGTATACCCACAATTACAAAATTCGCAACAAAACATCACCACAAAGAAATTCGACTTGAGGCGGCTATCTTTATACGTCAAATTTGTCACATGTCAAGGCTGACCCTCCAAATGTTTGTGAGCTGTGGGGGCTTGAATGTGCTAGTAGAATTAATTGAAGACGACTACTCGACTCACAAAGAGCTTGTTCTTACTGGTATCGAGGGCGTGGTCGATGTTTTCAAACTACAGGGCTCCACACCGAAAAACGATTTTTGTCGTATCCTCTCACGACATATGGTTTTACGCCCACTCTCTCTGGTTCTATCCCAAATATGCAAAGAGAAGGAGGGTCGATACGAAAACTATTGTGACAAAATTGTCAATCTTTTTTACCTCTTTTCACAGGCCGAGAACCAGGTTAAGGAGGCCATTGCCGATAGAATGACTTTGAAGAGTAAGTAATGGCCTTAACCCAACATAGCGAAGGATTATGACTTAATTATGTATGGTGCCATTGTAGGAATATTAAAGGACCTCCGTGACCTCCCACTTACCTGCCAAATTACCTTCCTCAAGTTCTTGAAGAATTTATCGATGCTCTCAACAACCCTCGAGATATTGCAAAACGCAAACGCGATCGAAGTTCTGATCGAGATGCTGTCAGAGAATACACACAAGCCACAGTTCAAGGTTCGGCACACCCCTAGTGGTTTCTATGCTATTGTTAACCGTTTATTCTTACTTTTGAGATGGGAACCTAAATTTCGTTTACACTATTAGGAGCTATCGAATCAAATACTCAGTATTATGTTTAACCTGTGCAGGCATAGTAAATCAAGACAGGAGGAGGCCGCCATGAATGGAATTATCCCAGTCTTACAGAAAATTGTGCGAACAGATCGGCCTTTGAAGGAGTTCGCTCTCCCGATTCTTTGTGATATGGCGCACTCAGGTAGACTGGGCCGAAAATATCTCTGGCAGAACAATGGTCTAGAATTCTTCGTATCGTTGTTATCCGAGCCTTACTGGCAAGTTGCCTCACTAGAAGCGATTCTCGTGTGGTAAGTTACGTACAGCATCAGTTCCTAGCTATATTGTTATCACTAACTATTATTGGGACCTAGGCTACATGAAGAACCAGCGCAGATAGAGGAGAGGCTCCTTCAGTCGAATGCAACCCGAGCTCTCATCACCTGTTTCACCGAATCTAAAACAAACACCTTTGAAAACATCCTGGAGCCGTTTCAGAAGCTATGTCGCCTGAGTGGACCTATTGCTCGCGCGATGGGACATCCGGACTTTTTCGAACGCGTTTTGCAGAAGCTGACCCACCCAAAAGCCGTGGTGAGGCTGAGTCTGCTCAGGATTGTTCGTAGTATTTGTGATGCAAACGGGGATCAAGAAGATCTGTTGACTCGGGGTGGGTTGTTCCCTATGATTCTCTGGCTAGCAGAGAATGATGGAGCGATCCTGGTGCGCAACATCGCGAGCGAGTTTGTCAAAACACACAAGGGCCCGATACAAACGGGCAGGAATCACAAACAACACCCCCCCTCTATTCCGACGACCCCGAGATCAGTAGGTATATTTCGTGCGTCATCAAATTTAGGTCGGCCAAGGAAACAAGCGGATTACTCGCCCGTATCGCCTGATATGGATGGAAGCAAGGAAGTTGGGCTGAAAGCAAATAAGGCGGGTCTGAAAATAGAAAGGCGAAAACGGCAGCAATCAACATGACATAGTATGGAACAGCAGCGTGATGCTCGGCGATGGTGGTGTATATTTGGTACTCGTGGTGCCTTTAGGCTAGCTGTTTTCTAGCTTTGGCGATGCCGTCATGGCCTTTCATTTATCCGTAACTCCCCGTTCTTATCGATTGACACGAGGGCATGTCTGTGGATCGCCACGCAAAGCATCAAGGGACCGGCTTCTGTCGGTTTGGGGTTTTCTCATAAGCGTTCTTCCGCCGTTGCTTGCTGCCTTTATGATGTTGGCATGAGTGACCTTTGCGCTGTTCCGACAACGGATGGTCGCCTCCTGATGAGCTACTGTCGCCTGCTGGTTGATGGTCGTTATCTTCCTCAGATGAGCTCGATGAGTCTGATTCCTCGCTGGATGATTCTCCAAATTCCCGGGGTTTGTTGTAGATACAACATACTGCACAATGTTAATATCAGCTGTTGTAAACTAAGATGGCACCTAAGATTTTCCGCCTACTTTTAGTCTTTTTGCGACCCAGGCCCTCATTATCGACAACCTCCTCCGTCCAGGTCACGCGTCGTCGTTCCGTGTGTGCACCACGCAAGCGCAGAATCCCGGTTGACGAACCCCCCGAAGTAGCTTCTTCCGCGGGTATGTGTTCCGTTGTCGTCGACGATGTGCTAGGTTGATCTAGTATTGCCGTGCTTGAACCTTCCATGCTGAACGAGGGTCAAAAGCTATGGGGTATGAGATGATAGTTGCAAACTTGCTGGACAAAGGTTGTCGTTGTGGGAATGCTTTGTAAGGTCGCAACTGTCTGCTGGGTTTGTCAGGTCAAGCCACTTCTGCCAGTCCCGTGACCAGATAGTGGTTTTGGATTTGAAACGTCGAGACTTCAGAGTGTAACAGCGTAGCCACATTCCAACGTAGGTCACAGCTAGTACACTACCAACTAAGGAAAGTGCGGTATGCGTCAAGTACCTACGATGATGAATCTATCCCGACGCAGGCCGCGCTATCGGTTCTTTGACATACTCTTTCGTGGGTACATACGTAATAGGCCAAAGCGGGAACTATAGGACTCAGGATTACTCAGCTCCATCACAACCTGCGGTATCTGCAGTGTAATCATAGAGTTAGTGGTTGTGTTCAACTGTGGCACATTGTCGTAGGCCATGGGCTAAAGGCCGCCTTTCACATTGAACACCAAGCCAGGAGGGGCGGCCTTCCTTCTCCTAAGATACCAACAATTATAATTCTCTATAATACAGCCACATTTATATACATTGCGGACCTCCAGCTTAACCATTGCGAGTTGCGCAAGTTCTAAGCCCCTTGTGCGTTAGATGGTTCAATTGAACTTGTACGTGCTTCGGCGGCGTTGGCTAAGCCAGCCGTGTCGGTGGTTGCCTCTTCGTCCGTGACGTCTGTGTCGATACTACCGGGGCTCGCCATGGCCTCGATCCTTTGTTGCCTCCTTGCGACCGCTTCCTGTGCTTTAACCTTCCAAGCCAACAGAGCCTTTTCTTCCAGCTCGAGCCCAACCTGCAAGTGTGTTTTGCCAAAAAATGCACCAACGGACCTTGCTTCCTCCGCAGCAATTCGTCTTTCGATATCTGACCGCATTCTCAACCTATAAAATTCCTTTCTTGCTACATCATATGCCTCGGATTTCGATAACTTTTCACGTTCCATCAGCCACATTTGCCTCTGAACAACACTGGAGATGCGGGATTTGTCTTGTTAGTCCACCCTTGATCGTAATATAGGCTCATCGAGAATCTAATGTTATGGGAGGATTCTTAATCCCATCTAACGCACCTCTCTCCGTCGAGTGCTCGACCGGGCTGCTGCAGCTTGCTCCAGTCGTGATTTAGACTGTCGTTTCCGCCATCTTCAACCAATATCCTAGGACGGGCCAATTCCCAAGGATGATCTGCGAAAAATGTTTTGCGGAGGTCGTCCTCTGGGTACTGAATATGGCGCGGCCTGAAGAACCTCTTGCTCTTCTTGACCTTCTTGCTCATAACCTTAGGACTGTCCTGCGCAGGCGAATCGAATTCGACTGGGGCTGTTCTGATCAAAATTGTTGATGGGGGGATAGACGCAACAACTTGATACCAAGGAGGCTCCTTTCGTAGAATGCCCAACCGGAGCAGCTGCGTTGTTTCTTTATAAACTCGGAGAGGCTTTGCGCCTTGGGGAAAGGCCATCTTGATTGATGCGGCTACGTCGGATCTAGATTTCTATGATATTTTCCCCGAGCGCCGGCGTTGACCCTTCCTATTCGTAACAATGGCTCGTTTAGCGGTGACCTCAAATTGTGGGGGCACGCATGCTTGCTTACTTGATAGAAAAGAGTATCGTAATATCGTGGGCCTCCTTGGTATAGAACAGCCTTCTTCTGTATCGATGCCTGTGGTTCGGTTCGCATCCGAGACGATACACTGGCTATGGTTGAATGAGGTATCCTGGCTGTCAAAAAGACTAGTCCGGCAACACTTGACCAAATATTTTTTCCAACACCAAAAACTTTCGACATCAATTCGAACACCCCAAAATGCATCCGCGGTAGGCAACCATTCTAGAACCTACCAATAAAGCTACGACAGTGCTTGCCACACTGGTGATTAACAGCGACCAGCACTAATCCACCGGCTCCACTCCTCCGAACCCCGCTCACTGGTTGTGGTAGCCAAGCGAAACGAAAGGAAAATGTATGCGTTCCCATATATTATCTCGAACCGCAGCGATAGACCGTCAGGCCTCTTCTTCATGGAGGGTCTCTAGTGGTCCTGTGATATCCTCCATCCGAGCTCGGTTACTACCAGCAAAACTCTTTCGACCTGCATGCTTGGGAGCGTCGGATGGGGCCCTATATCGAAGATTCACAAGCCTTCGGAGAGAGCATGACAGCCAGCGGAATAGCGACGCTGGATATAAAGATGGGGACGGGCCGATGGCCACTCAAGCCCCCTTTGTGATTCCGCCCACGCTCAAGTCCGAATTCGCTAAAATTTCGAAGGGGGCAAAGGCGGAGGACAGCGTGGGGGGGGGGCAGAACGACGGCCGACTTGCAACCTTCTGGAGGAGTTTCAATTCTAATGCCATCACACCAAGCCAACTATTCGAATCTTACCTTCAGCTTCCGGCTCCACGGCTTAGATACTTATCGCAAGAACAGGTCTATGGATTGCTCTCGAAAATGTCCATTATCAAGAAAGGTGACGAGAGCGCCATGTTACAGTATCTTACGGTCATCGATGATATGAAAACAGGCAAGGTCCCAATTCCGAGATATCATTGGAACACTGCAATTAGCTTTGTTGCGAAGTGCTATCGCCATCTAACGGACCACGACCTCCAATCAGGTCTGTTCCTATGGAAGGAAATGGAAAAGTCCGCCGGTGTATCAGCCGATGTTACCACTTTTAACATTCTTTTCCATCTCGCTACCAACTCCAACATGGCACATCTCCCTTTGATGATCTTAAAAGAAATGAAGAGACGAAACATACCAATGGACAGATTCAGCTATGTTAATCTCATAATGTACTATGGAAAGCAAGGGGACGGTCGAGGTATCCGGCACGCATATCAGGAATTTGTTCGAACAGGAGAAGTGGTAGATATTGTTGTCCTTAACGCTATTATGACGGCGTTAATTGATGCAGGAGAGCCCCAGGCTGCAGAGGATGTTTTGACGCACCTTACACAATCGCCCACCAAATTGAAGTCAAAGCTTTCAGTGAAAAAACGACAAATGAGGAAGCTTCACAAGAATATCAAGAATCTGAGATGGATTTTAGCCCAGCAAGGGTTTGATCCGAAGATGGATTTGCGCCTGGCTCCTCTGGCTCCGGATCTGGTATCCTTTGCAATTTTCATCGATTACCATGCTAGGGAAACGGCGGACTTTGGGAAAATTTTATCTCTTTTGAATGATCTTTCGGAGTGTGGAATTAACTCAGAGGTCTCGATTCTCCAGTCTCTATTCAAAGGATTTGCTTTGCATGGGAACACCAGGTATACTCCGTGGACTCTGCAAAGGTTAAATGCGGTCTTCGATGCATTTATAAACGGTGGTTATTGCATCAGCAGGGATGCAACACTATGGTGTGTTCGAGCGCACGTCGTTCTCGCTGGGAAGAAAAAGGGGAAAGAGATCTGGGAGGTAGTAAAAAAGAAATGGGTAGAACAAGGAGGAAGCGGGTCTGAGGTGTCTGAAATAGAACATCGGCTTTCCAGGATGAGGACAGAATTGTGAGAATATCGCCTGAATTGTAACGCCTGGGCCGGCGGTGATTTGGGAAATGAAGCCTGTACTTAATCCATCTTAATACATCCCGCCACCCTATCGTGGATTGATGGTGCTGCCCGTTTCATCAAACTGTTTTCTCGCATCCTGTATTACTTTCGTCATAGCAAGTAATTCCTCAACTCTCCCAAGCTTTCTTGGATCCCGTCGCAGTGCGAATTTAAAGTCATCCACTTTAATCTTGTTCCGTCGAGCGTGCGATGCCGATTTTGCAGCTTCGTGGCACTACATTGGGTTAGGATAATGTTTGGGCTGTGAACGGTGGACACCTACCATTTCGATAATATACCTAGAAGAATCGAGGCTTTGATTAGAATTAGGGAAAGAAGGATTTGAGGCGACTCGGCTCACTTACTCGGTGACAATTTCATCGAGAGTATTGACACTTTCCGTAAACGGTTGGAAATCATCTCCAAACGCGTACATTATAACTTTCACTGTGATCCTCAAGTATGAGCATCGATATCGATATATCATAACTCGGAGGATCTCATGAGAGAGCTTGAGATATTCAAACATGGTAACTTACGATCCTTAGAGAAGAAAGGCTGACGCCGTTGAGGCCGTGGGCCTCTTCGAGTGCCTTCGCTTCTTGGTTCCATATCGTGGATTGGGGGAATCTAGTGGTTAGAGTGGTGAGAACCTACGCATCCAGATTTCTCTAAATGCGTGCGGCGATGAGGCCACTTCCGATTTATCACGTGATCCGGTTGTTTTCCAACCTCCGACAACGCCTGAGGCCACAACGCCACTACTATGTACGTACCTGCCACCCCCAACATACACATCACTCCCCTTCTCACGTCCGAATTCTTTACACCAGATCCCTATGTGGATAGACAGCGCCTCCAAGCAAAATGGTAGCTAGATTTCCTCTGTCAACCGTTGAAGGCCTATGCTAACAAGGGCGACGATGGTTTGTAGTCTGCGCTTTTCAATTTCCAGTCCCTCCTTTTGGTGATTCTTCTATTCATTTGCACATGTGCATATACCCGGAGTGTCTTTCCGGCCCTGATGGATAGGCATAAACATGGATTCCTCGGAGTGTACGCCCCCTCGACCTTTTTGCACCTCTTGGAGCTTGCCTAACCCACCATATCAAGATTCTGGAAAGCGGCAAGGATAGGTGAAAGGTTATCGCCTTATGTTAGCATCTGTTGCATAGTTATGGCAGTAAGTATCACTTAAGTCATTGTAACCTTCAAGACAACTCGGTCCTAACCTCTGGACATCTAGATTTCACGCCTCATCGGATAAACTTTTGGGAACGAAACACATGAATTGAATATAGAGAGATCTTCAGGCTACTAGGCTACGGAAATTCAAAATCCACACTTTCACCATCGCTTTTCTTCATTTCGTCGTACCCCGCACTACCTACGATCCTCTCTACCCGCAAAGCATCCCATGGGGTGAAAAGAGCCCGCACCTTGGATTCTTCCAACTGAGATTTCCCGTCTGCAATGCTTTCCCGGAGGAATCCTACAAGCTCTCGGTAGAAGATCGGGTTTGCGGGCATACTATACAGAAAGATGTTGCGTACACCCTTCAAGTTATAGCGCCTGAAATAGTGTGCTCTCTCTGTATAAATGAGGATCTTCTGCCTCCCCGACGAAAAATGTGCACGGGAGCGCGCAACATCTGATGTTGAAGTGTATTCGTTTACCTCGCCGAAACTTTCACCGGTCTTGTTGAAATGGTTTCGGAGCCGGATGGAATCTAGATATGATGATAAGAAAACAAGCACGCCCCCTTTATCTATTGTCCCCGCGTTCTTCCAAAATGGCATAACGGTGGCTGTGAAGTATTTAAATCGTGCATCAGGGTCGAGCGAAGGATTCGGGGACCGTATTTTTGTGAAGACCTGCGATATGTATGGACTGAGCTCCCCCGGGCATAATTCATGAAATTTAATCAATCCGCTGTAGTTTTTGCTGTACTTGGACAGAAGAGAATTGACTTCTGGGAATAGGAAGGCGGTTGATACGATGGTTTGTCGGAAGCTCGCGGCATCTCCATTCAAATACCAGCTCCTAACCCTGGAGAAATCACAGTCGTGTGCGTCCTTCGGCATTTGATTCAATCCGGCCAATATTGACTCTACGTGATCCCAGTTTTGCATTTGAAGGGCATCTGCGCTGTCCACATATAGGACTTCTATAGAACTGAGAAAATCCGTGTCACCACCGCCCTTTGCTGCTGATGAGATCACCGATTTTAACCCGAGAGGACTTGCTATTACAATGTCCGAATGATAAAATTTCGAGAACAATTTGACAGTTTTACGAGTTAGCTTGATGCCAATCCTGAACATGTCGTCGCTATTCCCATAAAAGAAATTCTTAAAGTCATCGGGTTTAGAATCGGAGAACGATTTATCGAGAGTACCAGGGCCATACTCCTCGTTAAAGCGTTGCCTGTTTTCGCAGACATGACCTTGTGCGAGACTGATTATGTGGTTGACAACCTCATAGCAGGAGTTTCTTGTCGGGAGAAGGAAGAGTACCTTAGGTCTTGTGAACCCCTGGTCTCTTCTGATAGTAGTCTCGTCATCGCCGGCGTTTTGTTTTGCGAGCCTGGCACTATTCTTGAGGACTGCGTGCCGGGTACTGCAGGCCGTGTTACGTTAGTTTCCTCATAGGTATCGGGATTGTCGGTGGGCATACGTTAGAACATGAGCTAGTCCATGGGAACAAACAATCCGACGAAACGCCTCCCGGTTCGTAACTGAGGCGCCTGTAAGGGCAACGTCCGCGTAGTTGCGTACGTATTGAGATAATCGGGATTGGAATGTAGGTATTTCATCTGACTTTACAGTTTTAGTTGTGGTCAGCACGGTGACATGTCTATAATCTTGGGGTAGGTATACCTGAGGCTTTCCTGGGTCCTCACCGGCACATTTCGAAAGCAATCCAGTATTTGATACGGTCACTCGACCTAAGACTGGATGGATGATTGTTGAAGGAACTATGGAGCATTTTGGTGCTTCATCTACATCGAAATGCGCCTTATACGAGGTCGGATTCGAGATCTCGCAGCCAAAAGCTGGAGATTCTTGATTCAGGTCGTCCAGGAGATCAAATGCTTCGACTGGGGTTTCGGGAACAACAGCATGGAGCTTCCGACGCTTCTGGGACGGTTCCTGCGAATGAGATGATTTGGATGGTTGTTTTTTGTTATTGCCAAAGGAATCGAGGAGTGCGGAGAACGTCATGTTGATGGAGTGCCAGCTGCGTTTGCATTTGCAGCCGCGGTCGATAATTTTTTTTTTGTAGGCTGGTACACTAGCCACCCAAGCCCATCAACACACCACTAGCCACAGCGGATGCTTATGTAACCAAGCCTGTTATGCTCGGTGGAACAAACGCGAGCTCACTGGCTGAAGTTACTTAGCTAACACTAATCCAGCTCTTATTGACGACGAGATCCTGCTATCTTCTAGAATCACCTTTCTTCTGGGAACTTCGCTCACAGCTCCGCCAAAACCCAACTCCTTGACGACACTCTTCTATTCTTGGTCTAGGCCGTCTCCAGTCTCGATTTTCTCCCGTAGCTCCTACGTTTCCTGCTATCTACGCCTCGACCCCACCATACCCATCCAGCGACGCCCCTCCTTGACACTATCAGCCTACACATCATAACTACTTGGTTGGAATGGATAACCCTCCTGATGCGGAGGCCGTGAGTAGCCAGCATACCAAGTAACATCAGGTACATACAACTAACTAGCATACGAAAGATCCGCTTAAAAAGGTTAGCCCGACTTGGAGCATCGCTTCGAAGTGCTTCTGAAAACACCGCGTCCCCCTTGAGTCCGGCTGCCTCCAGTGATGCACGCGCACAGTCCCAAGTATCGTCCGTAAACCCAACGTCTCAAGGTCCAACAACCAGCGTGGTACAGCCGTTACCTTCACTGAAGCGACCGGTCTCGCCCTCTGCTGGGCAAACTACCGACCATACCCGTGGCAAGCCCTCCCCGCGAGATGGCAATCCCAAAGCGCTCTCCAGTTTATCCTTAGAACAGTGGGAGAATGACACAGTTGCCCGAGCTTTCCGTGTTACAGTTCATGTTTGTCCTTGTCCTTGCCCTCGCTGCATTTATTTGCTCGTTTGTTGAACTGACAACGGGTGTATCAGGAGCAACCGCCTAGCGAAGGATATCTCTACCTTAGCGATTTATCCGATGAAATCAGAGCTCAAGGGAGAGGTAAGTTTGTGAGCCATCCTATACAAGCCGAACGTAACTATTAACGGGTATACTCCTTTAGACCTTAGACTAGGGCTCCAGGACCTTGACCAGATAATTATATCGGCAGCCTCGGTAGCACCCCAACCTTTTGCTTTCCTTCGAGACTCCCATAAGCGAATTCTATCTATGGTTCATAAGCCACCGAACCCACGCCTAGACGCAGCATATCAAGTAAAATTCCTTGCAGAGATCCGGAGAATATGTGTTGATTTCTGTGGCCACGCCCTTGTAGAGCCAGATATTTTTGAGTAAGTTCAACGGAATTAGCTGACTTTGAAGAAATTTGATATTGACTATCCTACTTCTTACTCCTCATCTTTAAGCGCCTCCTCCAATCCCTTTAATCTCGCCGAGGATCTACTGAAAGTCTCAGACGGGGAGCCAATCATCTCGTCCGAATTAATCAATGACTTGGCTGAAACTTTCCCCGGAAACCCCGACCTCAAGGAAGTCTTTCTCAGGGCCTTCAGCGATATGAGCGCTAAGCTAAGGCACCTGGAATTAGTAGACGACTACCAGATATATACCAACGCACTTTACCGCTTGGTCACAATTAAGGCGATGGCTATCCTCTTCACTACTAGCCCTTATTTCTTACCCCCTAACCTTCGTCCGCCTGATTTCGAAGTCGAGACACTCCTTGGGCCATACTTCAGAATCTCACCCCTCCAAGGACGAGTCGTGGAAACATACTTCCCGAGTCCCAAGACTCAGGCGCCTGCCGCATTAAATTTAGCAAGCGGTTCGCTTCGAATCTCGATCAAAACCTACCAAGACCAATTGTCAGTTATCATCAATTATTTGGTCAGAGCATCACCAGAGGCACGAGGCAGGGTCCTCGACTTTTTTGCTAGCGTACTCAATTCAAACTCAAAACGACGGGCACTCCAAGTTCAGGAAAACACGGTCTCGTCGGATGGGTTTTTATTGAACATCACAGCGGTCCTCAACAAATTGTGTGATCCATTTATGGATGCCACTTACTCTAAAGTAGACAAAATCGACCCACGATACTTCAAACAAAGCCCAAGGCTCGACATCAAGAACGAGACTAAGATATACGCTGATCAAGCCACCTCCGACGCCTTCTATGAAAACGCAGTTGAAGGAAAACCAAATTTTAACTCGGAGGTCTTTTTCTTAAACGTAGCTGCGCATCACGTAGGATATATTGCTTGCATCAACAATGCTGTTAATCTGTCACACCATCTATCAGATATGGAGAAAAACCTCGAGAGGCTTGAACAAGAACGGGAACGTTTTATCAACGTGAGATCTATCTCTTTACCAATCGTATGATAGGGTAGTTACTCACGGTCCTTATAGTCACCCCAGCTCGCGCAACTTGACGCCAGCTTGAAATTACTAAAGGAGAGACTTCAAAAGGGCTATTCCTATCAAGCAGCTCTCGAAGGGCTCTTGTCTGACGAAAATTCGCAGCTCCAAGCCCTATCTTTTATGAACTACCTCACCGTATGGCTTCTTCGACTAATCTCACCGATCATGGAATATCCCCGAAAGCCATTTAAACTTCCACTCCCAGCCAATGCCGTCCCAGAGTTCTCAAACTTGCCTGAGTATATGATCGACGACATCGCAGCGGTTTTTTGCCACGTTGTGCGGTAAGTCAGTCGTGCTTCCGGAGATTGCTACCTTTTTGTTCCGTGTAATAACGGCGATATCTAGATCATATCCTTCAAGGGTTACCGCCCAGCAAAGCGACAGCGTGATGGTCCTAGCCATCACACTTCTTAGGATGTCGAACTATGTTAAAAACCCGTACCTGAAGGCAAAGCTAGTAGAATCATTGTACCTCGGGATTCTTCCTGTTCGGCCTGGCGGTGGCGATCGAGGAGTCCTTGGGGATTTGTTGAATGGCCATGCGTTTGCATTAGATAACTTAATGCACTCCCTAATGTCGTTCTACATAGGTAACATTCCATGTAACCCAATTGCGGGCTACGCGCCAGCTAACTTCCAAGCCCAGAGGTCGAGCAAACGGGAGCCCACACTCAGTTTTATGACAAGTTCAACATTCGGTACAACATTTCTCAAGTCGTGAAATCGATTTGGCGAAATCAAACTTATCGAGAGAAACTCGGTCAAGAGAGTCGGTCAGTTCCTATTCTTTGGCTCTCAAACCATCGTTGCCACCGAATTCTAACGGGATCACATACTAGCACCAACCCTGATTTCTTCGTCAGATTTGTCGCTCTTCTTCTGAACGACGTCACCTTCCTCTTGGATGAATCACTTTCCAAACTTACCGAGATTCACCGTTTGCAAAACGAACTCGAAAACGAATCTGGTGAGGCGAGGGCGCGAGCGGAGCAAGAAAGGCTATTATCATCAAACGAGCATCATGCTACTACATATGTGAGCCTTGCTAATGAAACAGTGCTCATGGTTAAAAGGTTTACGGCAGCGATTCCTGATGCCTTTGTATCACCCGAGCTGGTACACCGGCTAGCTGGAATGCTGGATTATAATTTGGTAGCATTGGTTGGACCGAAATGCTCCGACTTGCGTGTCAAAGACCCCAAGAAATACAGATTTGACCCTAAAACCTTGCTCTCTGAGATGATTGACGTGTATTTGAATTTGGGGACCCGGCCAGAATTCGTGAAAGCAATTGCTATGGATGGACGGTCCTACAGCTCTAATCTATTCTCGAGAGCCTACAATATTCTCGCTAAATTTGGATTAAAATCTCCCGAAGAGCTTTCGTTACTTAAGGCAATGTCAGAGGCCGTCGCAGAAGCTAAGAGGGCCGATGAGAAGGGAGAGGAGGAATTGGGAGATGTGCCTGATGAATTCTTAGGTATGTCACGTTATCTCTGAGCTGGGCGTCACTAACACAATCTATAGATCCTTTGCTGTTCACCCTTATGGAAAACCCAGTTATACTCCCCACTTCGAAAACCAGCATCGACCTTTCAACAATTAAGGCACACCTCCTCAGCGATCCTACCGACCCATTCAACCGCTCGCCTCTCACTCTCGACCAAGTGATTCCCAGTAAGTGTTGTCCCCAGGCCCAGCATCTCGCACTCTAGAGCTAACCATGTTCAAGACGTTGAGTTAAAAAACAAGATAGAAGCCTTTAAGGCGGAAAGGCGAAGATAGTGGGTATCTTGGGACTATTAAAACACAAGACTCGGCTCTGTTTGGGCAAGGTACATACCTTGAAGTTATTTGGCGGGAGCGGAGACCTCCATAGTGTTCATGGCTAGAATACATCTATGACACACACCTCTTTGTCTATGGTTTCACAGCTGGGGCTTGAGCGGAGGAGGCCCATTTCATAATACAGACTCCTCATGTCCGTAGAAGATATGACATCATTATTATACCACCTGCCAGTTCTTGGGCTTTCAAAAAAAAAAAAAAAAGCTTTCATTTGAATGTATTCGAGAATATGACGGGCAACTAGGCTTGAAAAGAAGAACTGAATGCTAGCAACTAGAGAGGAATCAAGGACGAAGAAACAGAACTACAGCAAAAGCAAAGGCAATTAGGAATCTTGAGAAAGGAGAACATTACAATCTATGACAGTGATTAAGCCGAACCAAAAAGTGCAAAGTGGCCTGACACAGGAGGGGATTCTAAAGTACAGGCCTCAAAGGGGAACGCTCAATGTGAAAGAAGCTATCCAGTATTTCCAAAGTACAGGTGGTCCGCTCCTTGTGGCCGATGATGCACAACAGTAGTATTACAGAGCCTCGGAAAAACTCCCCCATGTGCCAGGTTCATCACAAGCGACAGGTTAAATTTTGCGCCTGAGGCGTAAACTTCTTGTCTTTAGATGGAAAGAGGAAAAAAAAAGAGGACCGTATTCCCTGTCCGTATTTCGATCGCTTGTCTGCAATAACCAGTGTCTCTATGCGCATCCGCTCTGGTTGTTTACAAGATGCGGCAACCACCCTTCTTCTTTTTCCTTGAAGTGAGGAGGGCGGCACGGGTAGCGTGTTCAAAAACTTCGCGGACACCTTCATTTGTTTTGGCAGAGCATTCCAAATACTTGAAGGCTCCGATTTTTTTGCGGACGTCATCACCCTGTGTGTGGAAGCGATACCCACCATTTAGTCAGACGGTTATAAACCCATGTTAGGGGGCATCGAGGGGTTCAGAATCTCACCTCTTCTGGGGTAACAGGCTTTTGTGATGTCTTTCGAAGTTCTTCAAGAGTCTTGGAATCGAATCTCAGATCTTTCTTGCATCCAACCAGAATGATTGGGAGGCCTTGGCAGAAGTGCAAGACTTCAGAGATCCACTAAGAACTAGTCAGCAAATACCGCCCAATCGCCTCTGGAAGAGTGTTCGCTAACCTTTTCTTGAACATTGTCAAGGGAGTCAGGCGAGTCGATGGCGAAACAGATCAAGATCACGTGGGAATCTGGGTAGGAGAGCGGACGAAGCCTATCATAGTCTTCTTGGCCAGCCGTATCCCAAAGAGCAAGCTCCACGTGCTTTCCGTCGACCTCAACATCGGCGACATAATTTTCGAATACTGTTGGAACATAGACCTATGTTCATTGTTAGTTTGATGCTGGATTATTGTATCGGATTCGCTCGTATACCTCTGGGAAGGTTCCTTTTGAAAAGACACTGAGGAAGGCAGACGGAAGAGTCAGTAAAGGAGATTCACATATTTAGTGGTGCGGGATAGTCGGAAGAATCGGATGCTCACATCAAGAGACAAGTCTTGCCGCACGCGCCGTCACCGACGATAACAAGCTTTCGTCTGATATCAGCCATCTAGAGAGAAAATTCCAAGTGGAGCGGGTTAGTCGCGTGTGTAAGCTATTCGGGCCGGAGGTGTCTTCAGGAGAGGTAAGGGAAGGGAGTAAACGCAAAATAAGAGTGGTGTGTGGTGTTAGATGCGTAGAGAGTTCGTAGTAATAGGGATCTAGATGGGACGGGTATTGCAGGGTAATATATAACTCTGCTTCAAGGTAGGAGCAGTGTCTTTCTCTCTTTTTTTTTTTTTTTTTTTTNCTTTCCGCTCTTTCTTTGTTTTCCGGTCGCTTTCTAGCTTTTCCCTTTGAAAAGAACAGAACGAAGGGCAGAGAGGGAATGAAACGAGGCAGGATCGGAAGGGTGATTGGGAGAATGTGACTACGTTTTGGGAGGATATGAAACCACAACAATAGTGAAGCCGATAGTGACGGTTTGTTTAGAAGGGGGTTGAAGCGAATCGTCGTAGGCGTTTGTGAAGGCGAGTTCTTGAATAACCAGCACTTGAGCAAGAAGGCTGACGATGGGGAAGTATGGCAAGGCAGGCAAGAAGTGAGGTTGGAAAGGGAAGGGGGGAGAAGGGGGAAGAGGGAGAGGAAGAGAGGAAAGAAGCTAGGGGTTCAGTTCAGCTAAGGCAGAAAAAGGCTGATGCTGAGGCGTGTGAAAATGAAAACGAAAGCCGAAAGTCCAAGTACTCAGAGCCAACAACGATGGCAGCGCGTGAAAGGAGCAAGAACGAGAACGGCTAGTGTTCGGTGAAGTAATTGATCGATGAAAGAGGCAAAGAAGTATCTACCCTGCCAGATTGCACGGGAAAGCACGCTTGGAGCACGGCTTTCGTGGCGATGACGACGATATTGGCAGCAGGAGAAGCAGGGAGAGAGCCCGACAGCAACAGAATGCGCAAAGTGCTAGCTTCTCAACCAGACAGGATACGAAGGGAAATCTAAGTGAGGCAGTGACAAGGACGCACGAGTGCCTGTATGTCTGGACTTACCTTGTCGTGTGTATGGTCTGTAGCTTCTTTGTCGTCAAGTTGATTTGATGGATTGGTGGTTGGGGATGGTAGCGGTTGTTGGTTGATGGCAGATGGACTGATGCGGCTGGTTAAGTAGAATGGAAGGAGAAGGAGAAGGAGGGAAGGGAAGGATAGGATAGGATAGGAGGGAAGGGAACAACAACAAATGCGGAAAACAACGACTGCAACATCCATCCATCCATCCTCTCACACACGCACACTCACTCGCACACTCACGCATCACCACCGCCACTCTGGGCTTGCATTTGGCACAATGGCTGCATCTGGCTCTGCTATAGAAGAGGCATTCGCTGACACCCCGCCGCTATACCAGGATGTCCTAGAATATGTTTGTATGAAAATATGCATTATACACACGCTGCCGTCGCCTGCCTCCTAGGATCCTTGATACTAATTCGCAAGTCGCAGCCCGGAATCCCCAGTCTCTGGGTTTGTTTCAACGGATCTCTCAATACATCATAGACACCAAGCAGGCCAACATTGACGACAGAGATGGCCCAGCTACCAAACGTCGGAAACTCGAAAACCACCCCGGCTCCCAAATTGAGATTGTGAGCAAATCGACGTTGGTTGCTGAACTGAGCTCCCAGCCAAGTTTGCTCCGTATTTCCGACATATCCTTCTCGATTCCACAACGTAAGAAATTTACGTTAGTATTGACCGCGGCAGCTCTCGGGGCATTCAATTCCAGCAACAGCGTCGAGTTCGGAGTGCATCTAAATGAAGTTGGCAAGCAATTATCCATTACCAGACAACTGCGTGGGCGCGTGTTCACCTTGCGATCTGAAAGCTAATAGTTGATCCCCAATGCAGATTACGTAGCGTGTGTCCCTGTCCCAGAAAAGGCCGCAAAGTAAGTTTTCTCTGCTCTCCTTAGCAATCTTGTACATCTCCATATAATATCACATGGTGTCGACGACCTAATCTCTGTGAAATTTGCTCTAGACAGTGGAACTTTGCTATCTTCGTAAAGAACAGCCACGGCATTAGTGATGTTGCAACGGACCCGTTACTATTCACGGTGGCAGATACATCACCAAAGGGCAGCGCGTCGGGTGAAAACAATAATGATATCAGACAAACTATAATCATGGCTCTAAACGGAGTCCTTCCCATTAATGTCGCAGAGCCTTCTGCGGAAATTTTCAGGTCTCTAACAACGAATTCATACCGCAAAAACGAAGCCTCGTACCATGTTAAGTCCCATCTCGGGACTAAGGAAGGTTCGAACTCCTTTCAAGCTTGACATGGATTCCGCTTATCTGCTAACACACCGCAGGTTTCCTATTCTTTTTGAAAAATGCAATCATATGGGGGTTCAAAAAACCTTTGTTTTGTTTTGTATTCGACTCGATTGAATCAAGCAGCTATTCAAGCATCACTCAACGCACTTTTAGTTTGACGATCAAAACCACGGCCGAATTTGGTGGTAAAGAGATCGAATTTTCGATGATCGATCAAGTGGAACACCCCGCTATTGACGATTTCCTACGCAGGAACCAACTTAAAGATGCCAGCATGGCAGAAGCCAGACGCGCAAAGATACCGTCCTCCTTGGTCAAGGAAAACACAGGAGCCAAAAGCGAGCTCCAGGCTGCTGAGAATGAAATTGCAGGCATGGACCAAAACGATAGTGATGATGAAGATGATGACGACTATGAGGAGGGTAGCGATGGGAGTGACCATACAGATGCATCAGATTCCGGAGACTCTGACGCGGAGTCGACATCCAAGCAGCGGGTTTCTCGGAATCTCGCCGAGGAGGAACTCGGGAGTGAGTTGGAGGAAGTAGATATTACGGATGACGATGAATCTGAGGAGGAGAATTGAGCCTTGGCCCGGAATTCAAACCCTCCAGGAAAATTGAGCTGGAAGGCTATGGTTTTAGCCTTAAACGTATGAGGATCCCCGCGGTTATAGCATCTCCGCTGCCAACCTGTTAGCGAACAGAAAACATACGCTCCCCGTGCAGTTTCTGAAAGTCTTCCGTTGTGTCATCATTATCACGGCCACGGCCACCGATCCTGACGCTTCCGAACACCCTTGTATTGGCGATACGGCATCTGGCGGGTATCTGGGCGACCTAGACCCTCCCGACGGATCCTAGCATTCAAACATCTCCGTTGAATTCTCTGCTGGGCGATCGTGTCGACGTGTGGCGTTTGTATGTAGCACCGACGTGAGTGACACCCGGACTTATACCTCTTTAATTATGTTTCTGTGATTGATGAGTTGTAGCGACAGGCCGGGCATCGTGGGAAATACAACATTGCTATCAAAAAAATATATCTTCTAAAGACTGGTCTATCAAAACTCGAGGCCGATTACGCGACAGCTCCTTTATAGATCCCAAGAATCCGATGGTGTTTGAAAACTCCCGTTCCCGCAGCAGGTCGCTTCTTGGTTAACTACAGAGGTTTTTATACAAAACGATAGATTAAACAGGCTAATAACTCTGACGGGAGTTCGTATGGCCGAATTCTCCTTAGGCCGTTGCTTATTTGCTGTGGCTCTGGATTCCGCCTACTTCTGGCGAAACTAAAACACCACTCTCTCTCCCACTATCAAAATATTCTTGTGCGGTGACTTCAACCCCTTGGCCTTTGTGCTGCCCCGATTGCCGGTCAGCCCGTCTCCCAAAACGGTACGCAGCATATAAACCTGCAAGAATCAGAGGCACAGACACTCCGACAGCAATTCCAGCGATAGAACCCCCAGACAGACCCGTCGGCTTGCTATCCCCTTGACCGGACTCCTGAGGCCGTGGACCAGAGCTCGTGCTTGTGGTCTCCCCAGAATTCGACTGGTTAGGCGACTCAAAAGTAGTTTGTTGGGTTGTCGGTGGTGATGTTTGACGAGGAGTTGGGCTGTCAGTGCTCTCTCCTTCTGTCACCGTAGAAAGAGGCGGGTCGTTAGCGCCCGATGGTAGTACCACGACCGCACTACCAAAATATACCGACTCATGGTTTATGACACTACTCTCTTCCGTTATGGTAGAACCTTTCGAAGTTGCAAGGCAAAGTGGGAGGGGGCCGTCGGCCTTATACGTGATTGACTCTGCGGCGCTACGTGATGGAGGCTGTTTATTAATACAAATTACACACCCAAGTTTGCTCGGCAAGCATCATAAGTCCACGCCTCACTCACTTACCTAGGGCAGCATAATTTTCCTGTTTTGGTTCCGACTACCTGGAGGCCATCCGTGCTCCTTGTCACAGCGACAAACTCAATATCCCTCAGCGTCGTATATCCGCCTGGACATACGCCTGGGGAATTATACTGACCGAGTTCGTAGTTTGGTGGACAGCACGTCACATGTGGGCCGCCATACTGGCAGCCTTGCCTAAACGACGTTATTGTGAAGGACCGTGTGTTCCCATCTCCGAATACTATCGTAAATTTAGTAAATGCAATGGTGGATAAATACATTTGTCGAATCAACGGAATGTGTCTATCGCACCTAAAGTTTGTGTACTGTAGGCTGAAAATGTCGAACAGCCAGGCGGAGGGTTGAAAGTCCCTAATGCGCCCGCCGCCGTCAATGTAACTGAAATCGTTCGAGATCGAGTGGAAGCAGCGTCTTGCGCACGAGAGCCGATGCATAGATATCCCAATATATATAATGCCGTCGCCAATGCCCACGCCCATGTAATGCCGAAACTACCCAAATGAGGAAAAGTCATGATGAGGCTATACGTCGAATTACCGATATGTATTATATGTGTTGCAGATTGTTGGAAATTGCAACTAAGACGGAAAGGGGCTGGACATCGCCGACACGAGCAAGATCACAACGCTGCTTAGTCGAGGAAGTATACAGTTGGATGGTATTGGTTTAGGAATCGGGGCCATCGACAGGTCATTTGAATAACCAGCTCGATTCTTGGTAGCGTAAGTCACAAAGTACCCGCCAATAACGTTATATACCCACTTTCGCAGTTTAATTAAAATCCACCCCTGCGACCTTTCACTAACCGTGAGGTTTGAGGTTTACATAATTCCCAAACAGTACCGACTGACCTAAACTCGACATCGATCTCCACCTATATATTAGTCTAGAGCTGCCGTTTATGTTTTCGAACAACCTCACCGCCAATTAACACGATGGAGAATCGCAGAGCGAAGTTAGGCGCGCCCATTGCGGCCAGCGCATGTGTGGCTCTCGTAGAATCCGCATTGCAACAAGCCTCGTCCGAACGAAAGGACGATAGCACCGGGCTCTCTTTGGACCTGAGCTCCCGTAAAATAGGTTCCATTCCGAACGAAGTTGTAGCGATGGTGAAAGACGATGTCGAAAGGTTGGAAGGCCCGCGGTCATATTACTGATCTTCAATGCTCTCCTACTTGGATATGCTAACCCACTGATACTTCAGGCTTGCATTAGGTCATAACCAGCTGTCCTCTTTTGACCCAGAGTTTGCGCTTTGCTCCCGCCTTAGGTATCTCAATGTAAGGTCCAATTTTTTTAGAGAATTCCCTATCATCGTAAGTCAATCAATGCCGAGATTCAGCTACGGCAAACATAAATTATTAACCAAATGTACAGCTCTGTAAAATGGCATCTCTCGAAATCCTCGATATCAGTCGGAATAGAATTAGAGAGCTCCCAGCAGACTTCGGCCATCTAATCAAGCTCAAAGTGCTGTCTCTATCTAAGAACAAACTACGCACCCTACCCAACTACATTTCCCAGATGGACGAGTTGAAAATTCTCACGATCGATCACAACCCTCTTTCGGATTTGCCGCAAGAATTGTATGAGCTAGAAGACAACGGATATACCGACAAAGAGGGCTGGCTTGAGAGACTAAAAGCGCATCTAAGACAAAATATGGAGAGACAATCTGCTTCAAATGAGACTGAATACTCTAATTCTAGGCAAGCCTCACTTGCACGAAGTGGCTTACCCCTCTTTTCCTCTTCAGCTATGCTCATGGTTATAATTACAGTGATGGAGAAAACGATACGGATTATTCTAATATTGGCAAAGTGGTGATACCCAATAGCAAGTCAGATAGGGAATCCACACCGGCGCAGGCTGAGGAATCAGCCCGATCACGGACTCTCCCTCTTGAAGTTTCGGATGATGTAACGAGTGCACCAGCTATACCGTCAAAGAATCTCCAGCGTAAACTCCCCGGGAATAGCTCTCAACCTCCTTCAATAACACCCGCATTGCCGGTTGGAGGCCAGACAGCGGAGCGGTCGAGGAGCAATAGCGAGAGCGGGCCTGCGAACAGGGCAACCAAGAGGATGGGTTACATTGGACAAAAGAACGTTTTGGGAACAGTGGATGAAGTACGAACTATAAAGCACCATGTTCGTGGCATCTCATATGATTCTAGCATGAACGAAGCGGCCCAGCGAGCTAGCAATGTTCCTAGCAACGGAGATAACGGATCGTCGGTCTCTGGGACTGCCCCCCGCGATGACACACGCTCAGCCGAGCCCTATTTCCGTCGGATACAAGGAACATCAAAGCATCCAGGGTTCGATGCTGGTACGAACTCCACTATACTAGAAACGGCTAGGAGTATTCTCTATTCGATTTACAAAGCTCAGCCCGCAATCGATTCCTACGTCGGCCTCATCAAAGAACGCAATCGTTTGTCAACAACTGGTATTGATCGTGTTCTTCCGGCTGCGAACCTTAATATCAGTTCCCTTATTCAATCGCTCGAAGTTTGCGATGCGAGAGATGGCCAGAGCTCCCTGGATGGTTTACTGAACACGTCTCACACCACTATTCTCACTTTCAAGCATGTCCTTAACCAATTACAGCAAGTTATTTACAGTGCGACAAGTCAAATCGAAGTCCGCTACACTCGGACGATCCTTCTGGCGATTTTTGGTTCTTTGGTGGAGTTACAGCAGGCTTGGACAGTTCTTCGTAAATGCATTCCACCTCCGAATAATGCCCGTTCCGGAAACGCCATTATGATCAACAGGACCAAGTTACCATTTCCCTCACCATTGAGCGTCTCAAGCATGATGCCAGTGCAAAGGACCACACAAGATCCCGGTTTCCTACCCCCAACTCCAGGCACTGTTCTCGAAAATCCGTTAGAAAATCCCGATGAAATCCTATTTGACAGACTTGGAACCACGGTCACGGCTACAATGCAGCTCATCGCTCTCCTATCGGACTCCATCAAAAAAACTGCATCACAGCAAAATGTCCAGCAGTCCACATTGCAAAAACTCCGCGAGCTGGACAAAATTTGTAACAATGGTTCTGACGTAGCCAAACGCTTAAAAGCCCGACTTGATTCAATCAGGGATGCGGACTGGATAGAGAGAAGACGATTCTTTGAGGATATCACACGGTTCGTGACTGTAAGTGTTCTAGATCCATGTTTTCCAATTTCTGTCACAAAGCTAACATTTGCAAACCAAGTCGGTGATGTCGATTGGCGAACTGCTGAAAGCAGGGTCATCCGAGTTCGGATTTCCGAAACAAGTACTTGGAGGGTTTTCTCCTGTCGCCAGATTAACGAAAGAGGTGACAGTCCTTTTGCACAACTCCAGTTTTAGAAGCCTAAATGACCCTTCGCATTCTATTCCTGCAAGTGCTACTATGACAGCTTCACCAGCTTCGTTTTCTAGTAATGTCCCGGTTCACTTTCAACCTCTTAGCCCTGCGCCCTTTTCCGCGGTGCCTAGTACTCCCCTCTCCGCAGTTCTCGGGCCAGCAGCGCAGGCCACTGTTCCATTCCTCGCACCTAGCGTCCAGCTCGCCCCAGGAGATCAGCAGAGGTCCAATACGATGCAGTCTACATCAAGGACGATGACAGGCATCAGCGAGATGGGGTTTTCTGCCGGAATTCTGTCTCCAAGACGATAAACGCGATATATATAGCCCTCGTCGGGATGGCAGTTAAACAAAATTAATCTAGCAGTTTGCGGGTTTTGTAGCTTTATAGCAACGGGTCTTCACGAGTACTTGTAGAATACTTACTTGATTATAAGGTTATATATGGCTGTGAGAAAGATAACAAATTAAACCGACAGCGTTCTAATGGTGTGGGCTAAGTCAGCCATCTCTGCGATTATATCAGTAGCATTAGGTAGTCTACAGCTCGGAAAACATGCTACCATCGTGCCTACTCCAGTATAGGGTCGTCATCGAATGTCGAAGATATGTTCCTATGTATTGAGCATTTCCCTACTGTCCACTCAAGCGGCCCAATTTGAGGTCTTAGGCTTAACGAAAACCATGTGGTGTAAAGTATTCATCCCAACTACCACCATCCCACAAATCCCACAACAACACCACGGTACGGTGTAGACTGGCAGACTTGAGATGGATAGGCTCGTGCAAAAAGCAGTTGACGATAACAGAGTTACAATATGGGTTAATACCTCTCACGAATTAACAAAACATTTACCCTACTATCTCTTACACGCTGGATGGGGGGATTCTGAGAAGTTGATATGCTGCGTTCACGTAAGAATCCCTGCCCACCTAATGAATGCCTAAATTGTTAGGTCAGATCTAGAACTGTTCCAAATTCTAATATACCTATCGGCCCTAAAGCCAACCGACACGGATGCGAAGCGGGCAGTAGAGGTATCAACCCTTTTTAGTAGGCCGCCAATATCTCCTGTCATGCTAATGTTAGTATATAGGCGAAGGAGGTCCACTTCAATACCGGGTCTACTAGTCCAACAGCCGGTGTGTAAAGGCTAAGCTTTTATTCAAGAAGATCCCATCATAAGTCTAGGTTTTTGCATGGTGCACGACTAAATGTGTTTTGGAGGCAGCATACTCTATCCAATTCGAGGACTTGTCATCTTCCCAGACTAAAATCGTACACACGAGTGCAAATCTCGTGATACAAGAAGCACTTGTCGACCCTCTCCTGACCCGCTATTCAGTTGTTATCGTGAACGATTATTATTTACGGACTCTTGAAATGTAAAGTTGCTTGCACCCATCCCATCTATGGGTACGCGGGCTGACAGCGCAAACTGCGGAGACAGCGACCTGGTTATTGGACTCTTAAAAAAGATTCTGAAGAGAAGAGACGATGTCCGCCTCCTCGTGACAGGAGCGACCCCCGAGTCACTAGATATTTTGTCGCTCTATCTGCCAGATGCACCTGCACTGTCCTCAAATACATCGACCTATCCTGTAGACCTACACAGCATTTCCGTGAGCACCGACAATTACATTACAACCGCGTCAGAGACTGTATTGGCACTCTATACTACTCGAGTTACAGGTAACACCGTGGTTTTTTTACCAACTCGAGACGGAGTCGAGTTACAAAGACGACTTGAAGACGACTCACGGGCCTCCACGGACCCCCCAAAAATCCACATCATCAACACCCTAATTGACCTTGAAAGGTTTGAAAGGGACACCGAAAACGCTGAAAACATCAACCATGTCATTATCACATCCCTCCCTGCAGGAATTATTGCCCGCCACCTACTGGTTACTGCTGTGGTCGACTCAGGGTTCCAGGAGGTTAGATATAATCGGTATGGTTTTGCGAATTTAGCTACAACCCGGCCTATCAGCCAGGAAACCGCAAACCAGAGGACCCGGATCGCAGGTTTATCTGCCCCAGGGAAGTGCTATCGATTGTATCCCCAGGATCACATTGATAATCTTCAGAAAACGGAGACACCAGAAATTCAAAGAAGATCTTTGGATTGTTCAGTCCTCCAGTTGAAATCACTTGGCGTCGATAATATCCTACGTTTTGACTACCTGTCATCTCCTTCAACTTCGATGATAGCTGAGGCCCTCGAAAGACTGGCTGCGATTGGTGCTATTGATGAGGACGCAGGGTTGACCAGGCCTTTTGGAGAGCAGTTGGCGCAGCTCCCTCTAAAGCCGCTTCACGGTGCAGCTCTCCTGAAGTCACTCGAACAAGGCTGTTTCGAGCAAATTCTATCACTGATTGCGGTAAAGTTGTCGAAGGGAGATTACTTCGATCATGAGAAGAGCCTGCCGTTTGCTGCCCAGGAAGGCGACTCCCTCACGTGGTTAAATATATATGAGAGCTTCCTCAAATCTGGATCTGGGCCTAGTAGAGGGGCCTGGTGTCGAAAACACGGGCTAAGTGAGCAGCGATTACTCAAGGCAACGGAAGTTAGGAACCAGCTGCTTCGTATCTTGCAATATCGAGGAATCAAACAGACCGGGAGCGAATTGGCTACGTCCAAAATAATAACGCGATGCATCGCAACTGTCTATAAACAGAATTCCGCCTCCCGGATGCCTAATGGGCTATTCCGAACAACTGAGGGATCGCTGGTATGGTTGACGATTGCGATGCTAATATTATATATTATTTGTAGACATAACACACATGCTAACTATAAGCATGGCATACTAGGAGATAAAGATACATCCAAGTTCGGTTTTATACGTGAGCACCCCA
The DNA here is from genome assembly GCA_036971225.1 of Arthrobotrys sinensis. Classification (NCBI taxonomy): domain Eukaryota; kingdom Fungi; phylum Ascomycota; class Orbiliomycetes; order Orbiliales; family Orbiliaceae; genus Arthrobotrys; species Arthrobotrys sinensis. Next base: position 1,085,927 of record JAJTTV010000017.1, on the reverse strand, counting down.
ATTCAAAACCACACATCCTGAATGAAGTTTCTGAACAAAGCCTTGTGCGTTTAGAATCTAAACCCGAAATTTATCGTATTCGAAGAAGTTATCGAAATCGATGGCCAATTATTCGCTAAGGATGTCACAGCTGTGGAGCGGGATTGGATAAGTGGTGGTTAGGGATACCAGCCAAGATATCGTCATATCAGCTGGCCCGTGTGTCCAAAGGATTTCTGGGGCCACAAGACTATCTATATATATACACATGTTTGAAAATGATGAGAAAACCCAATTTGAGAAAATGACGATCAGGTATCTTAAAATATAAACACCAGGGCGCTATGCATAATGAAAAGTGAAAACGCAGATAATGCCTGATAGGTGAATCCTGCATGACGATTCGAAGATGCAAGAGAGGGTGTGGTAGTGGTAGTGGTACGAACAGGTGATGAGGTTGTATTCGCCACCTGATCAGGCAGATCTGTGCCGGTGGGCTTAACGATATTGGCCTGCTCTGAGGTGGAAGTAGAAGTGGGAGTAGACCCTGCAGCTGAAGAGAGTATAGAACTATCATAAGTAGTGGACGTGGTAATTGGGGGTGACATGCTTGTTGATTCAAGAGGGGTATCAAGAGACGATGAAGGGGAGGCCGCCGTACTCGTGGAGGGCGCCCTGACGGAGGGCAGAGGAATTCCAAAACCAATCTTTCCATTTTCCATATCGAAGACGCTGTACACATTTCGCAGGAAAACATCGCCAATAAGCCATGCACCATCACGAACGACGCTCTAAATCGCTGAATTAGTGATCGCACTCAGAAAACACCAGAAAAAAAAAAGAAAAAAAGAAGAAAAAAAGAAAAGAAAAGAAAAAAAGGGGGGTAGGGGGGGTAGATATATTGTGTTCACTTACCCTTCCAACAATCAAACTCAGACAAAGCTCTTGCTTCGCATCGATGGGATCCCCAACATAATCTTTGCTTGATATCTGGTATCTATCGTTTCCAAATTGGAATTGAAGTGAAATACTCGTATCACAGGCTTTTCCTAAGGTGTCAGAACCCCGAACACCTAACCGGGTGTGAAGACGAGTACGTACGAATATAAAATGTTTCGCCATTGCTTTTAGTTCCAGGAATGAATTGGTGAAGTTTGAGGGCGTCCGCCGGAGGTATTAATATCAGAGCGGTCCCTAAAGCTCTTATAGGTTAGACAAGTCGGATTGTTCCATGAGATCTTGGAAGGTGGGGCAAAGTGTGCACACCTGTGTCGATGATGGCGGTACGGCCCCCTTCAAAATTCACATTTTGAGAGTCGAGAATGACATCAGACAATTGAATGGACCAAAGGGCGGTAGTAACGTTAACATTGTAGTATTTCAAAGTTTCTATGCCGCCGTCAATCCTGGAGTTATCAACCCCTCCGAAAGTAATGGTTCCTCCGTTTTTATTATCTGCCGTTCGATGGAGATAGGCTCCGAAAACATGTTTTGAGATAATATTCTGCGATATCTGTTCGTCGTCGATGATATAACTGTCAATTCAACGAAACAATGCCCGGAATATGTTTGTATGTCGACATACCAAGGTTTCCAGGAACGTGGGTACTTTTAAAATAGATGCTGAAGGAAAACCTAATCCAAGAATACCATCTACTGGGAAGGTAGTAAAGTCATCGGAGACCATGTGGGCCAGCCCGAACTCCGTTTCATCGAGAGTAATGGAACCAAACGTTAAAGAATCTTTCGCAATTGAGCCTTCAACATTGCCACTAGCGTATGCTATGGAGAAGGTTTTATCACTCGTCACGCTCAACGTCGTACTATCCTGCGGGCCAAACGTCTGGTGAGCAAGGCAGCTTTTGGACTTGCATTCTGATGAGGGGATCCATGTATCGGCCTAAGTATTCGTGTCAGATTTACATTACAGTGACGCTGTCAGGGTGGTTTTACGGCTTACAGATCCTGTGTCTACGACCATGCGAAAGGACTTCCCGGAAGAACCAAAGCTGACATTGATCCAGTATGCTAAGTAGGGTTTGAAATGTTAGAAAAAGGCAGGTCATTGGGCTTCCTGGTATGGATCGGGGGGCCAGAGGGACGGACATATATCATTGGGATCAGAATCGAGCTCAACAGGCCCTGAAGTCTTATCTTCTCGCCGGACAAGAGGAGGCAACGATGCTACCTGTCGGGTGCCGGTCCTTTTTGCAAACTTTGCACTTGCACGAGCTATCCTCAACTCATGGCGCCGGACAACGTTGGAAGATGGTTCGATGGAGTGAAGTGTGGTCGGATCAAAATCAGATGTACTGGGCCGCCAGGGAACAAATGCGCTTATCTGATCTATGCAGACAACAAAGTAGGTTATGGCGATTAGACGCATGCCACCGGGAACCGGTCGAAATTGTTCGAGTCCGGGGTAGGGGTGCCGGGTTGTTCTATTCGATGCAACTGGTTCGTGGAAATGAATGTGGGATGTGCTCAATCAGCCGGCCAGGGCACTTGTCTTCGTTGATGCTGGTACGAATTGTAGAAAAGAAGACGAACACGAGAAATATAATACGAACGAGAACAAGAATGATTGAACGGAGAATCAAGTATTTGAGGACATAGCAGCTGGAGGAATTCGTCAGGGGTCGATGGAGGAAGAATCCCTTAACTACTGATAAGCACGAACATGAAGATACTTAGGCAAAGGGCGGTTAGATGGGCATTGAAGGTCGTCCATATTCGTTCTTGCAGCATAAACAAACCCAAGAACGCCAGTAACCAAGCGATGTTTTGTTCCGCGCGATACCTCTTCTGGCAATTCAGAAAAATGGGAGAGCCAGAATATCGAGCGGCGTGTTTTGCCCCTGAAATTGAAACGCATCACAGACGACATAAGCTCGGAGGGCACCGCACCCGAAAGTCTGGGGTTGATGAAAGAGGGTGCAGCTCCACTTGGGCTGTCCAGATTACGAATGATAACTCCAGCTCAACAAAAACAGGGGGGCTCTAAGTTGGCGTGTGCCCGGATGCAGTGTTTGATTGGCCCAACCGCCCGAAAACGGCGCGATGTTAACTCCTGGGTCTAAGCAACAAGCGAGAGAAGGTTCCTGATGTTGAAATCGGCTATAGCAGATATCAACCCAATTCTCGAGGTGCATATCTCGGAGAATGCGGTGTGTGCGTGATTCGATGGAGGTCAGGCTATAAAAGACCCAGTGGACGCATGTTTGAGACTTCTATTTTTTGGGGGGGTTTGCAAAGGGTCTACTTAGCAGTTTTACAGCATTTTGGAAGCATTGTCCGACATTTATACATACCTCGGTATAAAATATCCGCCAACTACACAATCCTAGGAGCACAGGAAGCTTAAACTACCAAGTATCCACTACTAAAAAAGAAGACAGACGAGGTATGGTCCCTACATTTTATTTTTTTTATTTTTATTTTTTTTATTTTATATAAATATATAAAAAAAGGAATCTAATCCTCCTAGTAGCAATGGCTGCCTCGAAAAGATTGATTTCAACTGCCTTGAAAGCCGTAGCACCGCAGGTCCGGCACCTTCATCAATCCAATGTCTCCCGATATCCATCCATTCTTTCGGGTGGAGCATCATCTTCACGGAACCAATCCCTCTCAGAGGGCCTACACTCAAGGTAGAAACCCCCGCTAACACATTTGCATGTGGTCCAAAAACAAGACGCATGTCTGCTGGGCAATTGAATATACCTTGCTAACCATATACCCCGGCCTATAGAACACCCGTTCACAGAATGAAAACCTTCACACCAATGCAACTCACTTGCAATTTCCAAACCACACCCCCTCGGCCCGATGCACCAGTGCTTCTGATCATGCCCCAAATTGCGGAGTCCTCTATTGAAGAGATATCGAACATCGTAAGCTTTTTACTGCATATCCCTTTCGTAATTCCCTTGCATTAGCTAATTTCTTTCGTCCTCGGAACTCTAGCCCAATATTGATATCCTTGGCCAAAAACCCAATTCAAAGGTACTGATAAGTACATCTCATGGGGATACAGCCCATATTACCTCTCCATCTGGTCTTGCCTGGAGAGTAGGATCTGGATCACATCTTTAAGACGATGGTAATGAACACAAGGGTGTGTACAAACAGATACATAAATTCAATAGGCTGCAATGTGTTGATAAAAACACTGCTCGAAGAGGCGCCGAGATTTAAAACACTTGTAATGTAATTACTTACTTAAATGGCTATAATCTGGGAGGCCGTTTTCCTTCCCCAATCCTAGTCAATAACCTACTTGAACATTTAACTGTTTAAGTCTTCATAAAAATACATTGACATTCCGGCACAAGTAAACCCGTTCGTATTCCAACTTTTGAAGCTGGTTTTGCGTTGAAATTGTTGTAATATGTGGTTCTGCAACACAAACCCCAGAGCCGAACATTAAATTAATATAATATTTTCTGTTTGGAGCCTGTCATCTTGATGGGCGAAACTGTGCTATCACCAACTGTCCAGTTCCGACTTCCTCGCGAGCACGAAAGTTTCCTGTAAGTGCCCGACCAGATAGCTGCAAAGCCCCAGAATAAACACCGTCTACCCGATCCATTGCTGCCTCACTAGACCTATGCCCTATCTTTACGGAAGTACCGCTTACACGTGACAGAGGGATTCCTTAAATTTAGTCTCACGATCAACCCCCCAGGTGCTCCAGCCTTTCCCATAAACACTATGGACGACGACCGCAGAAAGAGAAGCAAATGGGACGAGAAGGAGCGTAGTGACCGACACGACCGTTCTCACAGGGATCGCGACAGAGATCGCGACAGGGACCGCGAATACGACCGGGATCGCGAACGTGAGAGTGAAAGATCCAGCCATAGATCAAGATGGGATGCTTCAAGCCGGAGGTCGCGATCCCCCCGTCATTCGGCAGGTTCTCGACCGAGCCGGAGTAGGAGTCCCTCTAGGGCTTCTGCAATGTCCCCTAAATCGCAGTCGACAGAATCTTCGAAGGCTGCAATTGATCCTGCGGCCGCGGCAGGTATGCCTAACGCCTCGCTGGTATTTTGTTCGGTCCTAGTTGGTATACTCACATATTTTACAGCCGCCGCTGCTGCTAGAATCAATGCCCATCTTCAGGCTAAACGAGGCATAACCACCGATACATCTTCTTTCAAGGTTGGTAGAGTACATCCTTAAACTCTCCCTAACACTTCTGTCGCATGACGCTCTTCCTCAGCAGGATGACTGACAATTATAATAAATATAGTCTGCCACCCAGTCTCCGATAGGGCCTAAGCCTTCAACCCCAACAGCCGGAATGAATACCGAAATTCATATTCAAGACGGTGATTATATCAAGGATATCGAGGTCAACGATCTGCGGAACCGATACACATTAACTAAAGGCGCGACTCAAAAGATGGTAACACACCTTTTCCACACTTTGAGAATCCCTAGGAATCCATGGCGTTACACTCAAGTTCCTAGTTTGGGCATTCGGACGGTCGAGGGTAACTTTAAAGCTGAACTATATCCGATGACAGTTCCGAGCTACTCACCGCAACCCTTTGTTGACGCTGCTGACAACCTAAACCGATTTTGTATAGATTAAGGAAGAAACTGGCGCGGGTAAATCTCACCTCCTCACTCTGTTTCGACTTTTTGTTAGAATTGGGAAGTCCATATAGCTCACATATGTCAAATATCCAAAGACGTCACGACAAGAGGGGCCTATTACCCTGACAAGGCTATGGCAACTCCACAAGTAAGTAGTATTTCCTTGGATTCCGGTGCGTTCCTTGTCCCGCCCAGTGCTGATGAACAGTTTAGAACCCTCCGCTGTACTTACATATCACCAGCACTACTAAAGAAGGCTTGGATAAAGCTGTTGAAAAGATCGAAGAGCTTATGAAGCAGGAGCTTGGATCGCTAGTCGATGAGCGTCGGTTTCGGCGAAGAGAGCCTGTTGAGCAAGTTGAACGGGACGAATTTGGTCGGGTAAGTCCCTCTGTGCCACATTCTTCCCATATTCATGAGCATTGCGTATTAAACAAATCGCCAGCGAAAATGGCCAGAAGAACGAGTCCCTATCAGCCTTGAGCCGATTCCTGGTTTTAACCTCCGCGCTTCGGTTGTTGGTCACCAGGGAGCGTATGTAAAACATATTCAACAGGAGACTCGTTGCCGAGTTCAAATCAAAGGTCGGGGTTCTGGGTTTATGGAGAACGGAACCAACCGGGAAAGCGACGAACCCATGTACCTTCATGTCACGTAAGCTTAGACGGCGAAACTAGGTAACCTGCTTTGCATGACAGCTAACTATTTTCATACGTCCCACAGCGGCCCAGATCCAAAGGAGGTGCAACACGCGAAAGAACTGTGCGAAGATCTAGTGAAGAGTGTCACCGACCAATATGAACAATTCAAAGCCAACCCAACTCCACCAAGGTATGGGAACTATGGGGGCGGACATGGAGGGGGCGGTCACCATCACCACAACCATCACAATCACCAGGGCCAGCAACATCATTACGGACAGCACCAAAATTATGGGTCCCATATGCAACAGGTACGCAAGACACAATTGTATTTCTATGGAGGGCATCAGGGTTATAGCTAACTTGTATAGTCGCCCCCACCCCCGCCTCCGCCTCCGCCTGGTCCAGGTAGTGATACCCCGCCTCCTCCGCCCCCTCCTCCTGGAGATTCATCTTCCACGCAGGCGTCAACCGTGACCCAAGGAGCCGTTCCCTCAGCAGCAGATTACAATGCACAAGCACCACAGTACAATCCATACACCGCCTATGGACAGGCAGATCCATATGCTGCCTACGGCGGTTATCAAGCTTATGCCGCTTATTGTAAGTCTAGCTTCCCTTCCATGTCGGCAGCGGCAGTCAATAACAAAATATCTAATCGCTGGTGCTTGTATCGCAGATGCGCAATACTATGCTGCAGCGCAGCAGCAGCAACAGGGACTCACTCAAGCACCCGGTTCTGCCGGTGCTCCAGGAACTCAGTCAAATCCCCCTCCACCCCCAGGATCGAGCTATAATGCAGTGAAACCGCCTCCTGGGCTGTAGTAATACGAACTGATGGCTGTGTCATCTATGAATTTGTCCCCGCTATATGGATTTTAATAATGCATATACTTAAGTAGTGTTTATTGCACATTATGGACCAATGACCTAATAACCTGCGGGTATTCCTTTTTAAATTGCGAATAGTAGATCAGGCCCTCGTGATGTAAGTTGTATATGGAGGGTACATGTAAATAGGTAGTAAGGTCTAGACTCATGCAAGATAGAGGGCACGAAGGAGGTCTTGCCGAAATTTGCGACGGAAGCAAGGGTACCCGCATTTCTTGTCGGCGCCTGCAGGTCGTCGGCCCTGTTCTGTAGTGGCCTTGAAACCTTGTTGGTGTCTGGGGCCGATGTTCGGATAGCGAAAAGGATAAAATTGTCCGGTCCTTAACGCTTGGAATGCTGCAGGCCTCTAAGCCGCAAGCATTTGTCGATGAGTAAGTCAACAGGCACTAAACGTACATAAGGGCCTTCGTGGTATGTGCCATTGCGATAAATTATTGCCTGGGTACTTAAGTAGTTTATTGCGGACGAATCTCGATCACGACACCGTCCATTACTCTACGCTACCAACGAGCCAGAATCGAATCACTCCCTCCGCGAGATCAGAAGGAAAGAAAGATGCTGCCAACAGCGTTACGGTCGTCAATATTGCAGAGAAGCTCTCTTCGAGCAATTCCTCGCCGTCTCGGAACCGTGCGCCAGACAATCGCACCGGGTAGACGCCAATCCAGTTCGTCATCGTCGACTTCGGCGCTCGCATACAAAGCTCTACACAGAAGAGTGGCCCCATTGCCAACCACAGAAACAGCGCCATGGGACGCTTCCACCGCCGTTTCCTCAATCCTCTATGAAACACCACTACCTAGTGCAGCTCCACCTAAGCGCCATATTCTCAATTGCTTGGTCCAGAACGAACCTGGCGTCCTTTCACGAGTATCAGGGATTCTCGCCGCTCGCGGTTTCAACATCGACTCATTGGTTGTATGCAACACCGAAGTTGAGGACTTGTCCCGAATGACAATCGTCCTGGGTGGTCAAGATGGAGTCGTTGAGCAGGCAAGAAGGCAACTAGAGGACTTGGTTCCAGTATGGGCCGTCCTCGATTATACAACCTCACCCTTGGGTTCGTACATATCCGCGACATTCGAAAAAACTTTCTCGGATGACTCATACTCATAAACCTATCTAGTCCAAAGAGAGCTTCTGCTAGCCAAGGTGTCGATTCTCGGGCCTGAGTATGTCGAAGAACTTCGGGCTCACCATCGAGAGATAGCGTCCGAACAGCCTAGTGGTAGCGTTCGACAAGAAGAAACCAGCGACTTCCATCCAGCAAAGCTCCCGGCATCACAGGCATTAAGGCATAAGATGGAGCATCTAGACGCCGTCACCCATCTCACCCACCAGTTCGGTGGCAAGGTTCTCGATATCAGCACGAACAATGTTATTGTCGAAGTGTAAGCTTACCATCCGACTTCTATACGAAAGACCACGAACTCACATGTTATCTAGCTCTGCCAAGCCTGCCAGGATCGACGCTTTTATGAAGTTAATTGCACCATTCGGAATCCTTGAATCAGCCCGTACTGGCCTAATGGCGCTGCCTCGTTCCCCTCTTGAGGGTCACGAAGAGGACTCAGAAGCACCGAAAGATGCCGTTGATGTTGTCGACGCAAGCACCCTCCCTCCTGGTTAACCTATTATATTACTCTAAAGGTCGGAGCATAATTATGACACTACGTAGCCTGCTTCATATCAATTTGTATCTTCTGTATGGTAACATGATACATGTATATTATGAAATAGGAAAATGCTGGATGCTATTCAGTATTGTTGCGATCATTCGGGTATCGAGAAATAAGATGAGACAAAAAAAAAAAAAAACCAAAAGTGCCTAATACTCCATACAATAGAACTATTTAAAATCATTGTAGAAACCTGCCCCCCAAGAACGCCCCCAATACGGCTCTGAATACGGATCGTACCCTAACTTAAGTGAACATGAGCACCGATTCCACTCCCTTGGAATTTCAATCGCTCTTCCCAGCGACCTATCCTAACATTACATTCCGCCTTTGCATCGATTTTCAGGATCCCACCGGCCGCCTCCTTAAGGATTTCGTAGCCTACTCCATTCAGAGTCCACACGACGGGGAGCTTAGGGGTTTCCGAGAGACCGGGAGGTATCGCAAGCTGATATGTATAATTCAAAGTCCCTAGTGTCGTGCCATTGTGAGTGGCAACCCCAGTTATATCCGAGATAAAAATTGTGTCCTTTTTGAACGGATTCCTAAGCTCGAACGAGCCCGTTGAACCGAAAACATGGAGCGTTGCTGATTGAACGAAACGTGGGGGGTTGGCAGGATCGATCTCGGGAGGATTAGGCGAGCTATCAAGCGGAGGTGGTGGAAGCGGAAGACTAAATTCTAGTGCCTCTAGCGCCTTCGAGAGAGTCGGGAGGCAAGGTATAGACCTCTTATGCGCTCTAACAGTGATAGTGGCGTTTTTTATACCTTCAGTGATACCATCTTAGCATCTTCGCAACCATGTCAGACAACAGCAAGGGAAGTGGTTTACGAACCAGAGACATAGTCGTCCAACAGTGTCATTCCTACCACCCGAGCTTTCTCTCCGCCATCGGCAGGTGCCCAAAAGGCCTCAACTGCGACTTGATTTTCCCCCAACTCCACAGCGGCATTTAAAAGGGTCCCATTACCTAGGATGGTCCCGTTCTTGGTAAATAATATGTTGAGATATGGAATCGTGGCGGTATAATTTGTTGGATTGAAGAAAGTTACTTGGGCGCTCATTCTAACTGAAGTCTTCGTTGAAGATAGAATCCTAATGTCTTTTGGTTTGGGATTTATCTCCTGAAGGGTGTGTTTCTCTATGGTTGTATTGTTCCCGGTTAGAGCAATTCCCTGATGTACGAGGATATCCTAAACCCAATAACTCGGCCCCCACTAGCTCTATACTTGGATCTCTATACCTCCCGGCCTTCTTAAAAATGGGCCCCATGAGCGCCACGGGAAATTTCCCAAGCAACGCCCAATCCAAGTAATCCAGCGTTTTTCTTTATTTCCAAGTGTGGTTCCGAGGACGAAACAAATCAAAGCAGAAGCTCCAAAGGATTCCGGGGTTTTGTATACGTTGCTTATGAGGATCTAGTTTGTGGAAGTCCCTACATACCTCCTTTGATCACAATATCGCCTTTAGCCGGTATGCCTCGGATGACAAATGCCCCCAAACTGGCAATGCCAACTTTGACATCCGCAGTTCCGTCAGCCTGTAGCTTCACACCACGACCTCCTCCAAAGATTATCTTCTGTACAACTTCCGAAAACACTTCAGTATCTGTGATCTTCAAAGGAACATTCTCAACTCGAGCACTGATCTCAAGGTCATGAGTTTCTTCCCGCTGAACCGTTGTAGCCGACGCCCAATCTGGAACGTGGAATTCACCAAGCTTCCGGCCAAGGTAAAAGATATCTGCATTTGCAATGACCTTCGATACATCGAGGGGCGCATTCATTTCTTCAGGTAAGGCGACGATAGCCTGAACCGTGGCGGAAATTTGAGGTGATGCCTCGGGACTATCAGGCTCGGCATCTGGATCTGGTAGCTGAAATTTGACATCATTAAGGGAAAAGGATTTAAGAATGTCCTTTAAAGCGTCCCCTCCTGGTACTGGGACAGGGACGGTGACTGAGTTCAGAAGTTCCTCCAACCAGGCTGGCAGTCCGGAGTCCTGCTCATCAGAAGGCAAGGCCCTGACGTAAGCGGTTGCAGTTTTCCCGTGAACATATTGACCAAGAAGGTCATCAAGAGGCGATGTTCCAGTTCCGGGACACACTTCTACCAAAGCGAAAGGGATTGATCTGATAATTCCAGCGACGTCCACCGCTATCGGTTTGAAGGGTTGTATGTTCACTTCTGAGGTTTTTGCCACCGCTACCTCTACAAATTCTTGGTCGCAAGAACGAAGCAGTACCGAGAAACCAAGCCGGGGAACGGTAAAATCAATCGGATATTTGTTCTGAACTTCCACCGTGACATTAGCCCCCAGCGCTGTTTGCTCTGGTAAATGTACCTCTGCGAGATTTAACCTAGAAAGTTTGAATGGAGGGAGCGATGGGATGTCTAATAAATCGTTGGTCAGAGTTACGAGCCCCCGACAGTCGTACTAAAGAAAGGACCGCTACCTTTGAGAACAATATCCTGAATGACTTTGTGGGTACCTAATGGCAAAATACCGGACGTGAGCGGTATGTCTGATTCTACTTGAACCCTCAACGAATGTATTTTCCCGGAAAGGTAATCGTCAATCGCCGGCCTCACTCCTTCAAGCGACGCCGGAACGAGATCGCAGAGAATGTCGATACTTGTAGGCTGCTCGTTCTGCAAGTTGACCACGAGCTCAGGGTATGAGGCAGCGCCTAGAACACCCTCCGGATAATCCGGCAGATATAATAGAGCTTTAGAAGAGCCAATTTTGACTTTCCTAGCCACAGATCCAACCAGGACGCCCAAGTTTTTGAGCAGAACACTCTTCACACGCTCAGCATCTAACACAACTTGTCCCCGGATGCGGACCCGGATTCCGTCTTTAGTAAACGAATCAACCGACAGACTATCAAGTTGAACGTCCGCGGCCTTCTTAGCATACTCTTGTACGGCCTCGGGAAGCATAAACCCGAGGAATAGGATCGACAAAGTGCCAAAACACAGCAAGACAAGTGTTATGATCAGGACACGAGGGGAGTTTTGGGTCCGTTTTATCCTTTCATGGTCAGAACGAGCGGAGGATGCCGGACTACCATTGTTGAGACGGCGGGTTGTCGTCGGGAGTATTAAGGGGGTTTGCTCGGTGGGCTGTGGGTCGATTCCCTGGCAGTCGTCATCTTCTTGTATGGATGGGTCGGATGTTCGTAGCAACGGGGTATCGGCGAGAGTTTGGTCGCTATCGTCGTTAGATAGAGGGGGAGGCACTAACGGCGTTGCGCCGTAGTAGGGAAACGGTGAGGATGGGGCTGCCATCTAGTGTGAGACGCCGACCATCTGCGGTGCCGTTGGAATAGTTGAGAGACCAGTCCAAAGAGACAGGTTCGAGCAAACAAGTCCCGGCTTCGATGGAAAGTATCGCGATAACCTATGGGTTCTCTAAGGAGGTGGCAAGTTAAACTAGATAAGCAGAAAAGGGAGGCCGCTGTTGGCGAGGAGGGAAAGAGGGAAAGAAATACGCCAGGAAGACCTGTTGGGACGGTGGACGGTGGACGGTGGATGATGCTGTGGTTGGTTCGTTGGTTCGTCAAATGGTCACGAATGAAACCAGCTTTTGGCCGAGTGTTAGGTAATCAAACATACTCACAAACAGCAACCAATTCACCAAAATGATGTCCGGTCTGGGTCGTAGCCTTGCACAAGCCCTTCGAACCCCCCGAATTCGAGCATCCGAATTCCAATATGCCCGTTCGATCCGTAAGCACTGCCTGCATACGGGTGCACCTGCAGCCGCAGCCACCCCGGTCTCGCCCCGCCATTTTCTCTCTATCGCAGATGTCTCGCCGGGCGAGCTTGTCGCCTTAGTCACAGCTGCTCAAAGAGCCAAACATGCTATCAAGGGTGGGAATTCAGTCCCTTCGAACCTTCTTGATTCTCTATCCGGCAAGACCGTCGCTATAATGTTCTCCAAGCGGAGCACTCGGACGAGGATTTCAACTGAGGGCGCAGTGGTGTACATGGGGGGGCATCCGATGTTCTTGGGGAAAGACGACATCCAGCTGGGCGTGAACGAGTCTCTATACGACACTTCCAAGGTCATATCGTCGATGACTTCGTGCATTGTCGCTCGAGTAGGGCCGCACAAAGATATTGCTGATCTAGCGAAGACATCTTCCGTCCCAGTGATCAATGCCCTGTCTGATGCATTCCACCCTATGCAGGCAATTGCCGATATGCTTACGATTGCTGAAGCCCATGGTTCCAAAAACCTCGCCGGCCTAAAGGTTGCTTGGGTTGGAGATGCAAATAATGTTCTATACGACTTGGCCCTAGCATGTTCAAAACTTGGTATCAATGTCAGCGCCGCGACTCCTGCCGGGTACGACGTCGATCCGAGTATCTGGAAATTGGTTCAAGATTCTTGTAGTGAAACCGGTACTTCGATCGACGCCGTTCACGAACCCGAATTGGCGGTTAAGAATGCAGATTTCATCGTCACAGACACCTGGGTATCCATGGGCCAGGAAGAGGAAAGGCTGAAGAGATTAAAAGACTTTGCTGGTTTCCAGATCACCAATGAATTAGCTTCCAGAGGTGGCGCGAAACCAGACTGGAAGTTTATGCATTGCCTCCCGCGAAAGCCCGAGGAGGTCAGCGACGAAGTTTTCTATAGCCCAAGGTCCCTTGTATTTAATGAAGCAGAGAACCGACTATATGCCGCTATCGGTAAGCCGACACCCCATAGATCCTAAAGCTATCAACTCTTATCTAACGGTACCGCTTTCTTATAGCCGCTCTCGAAGCGTTCGTCGTTGATGAGGGTAATATACTGGTCTAAATTGCCAACACGGTATATTGATTATTCCAGCTGGTCCCTAGGTCAGTGAACTAAGGCCGATGTTAATATGCCTCAATATGTATGCATATGTTGTACAAAATCTAAAAGTGTTTTCGTCCGAGGGTCTTCCTTATCTAAATGTATTTTCGCTATTTTCGAGATAAGAATTAAATCTTCTATTTGCCAAACCGGCCAGAACAGAACGGGATTGTATGTACAGAGAAGTAGGACCCGAAGAGAGACGCCTCGAGGACGATATATTCATTAGCGACTCTACGGTCAGGAAGAATACCTGCCGCTGAGACCACTACATTCCTAGGGCGTGTACTCGGCAGACCTATCCCACTTTCGTGAAGAAACCGCATAGGGTCTGCCCCATATAACTATTGCTTGTCATAACGCCCTCTCCCCTGGTAGAGAGAGGACGGAGCCAAGTAAATGCCTCCTCTCACTTCCCGGAAACTTCCGAGCCTCCGTTGGGCTGCTTTAGCTCAGAGAAGGCACTTCTCGCCATATCCTCAATACTATTGAATATCCGAGTCGGGTTGGCATTTTGCATCCATTTGACGACACCCTCGATCTCAGAGTTCCAGTTGTCCTTCATGGTTTCCACAATATCAGTCCTCGTTTCGACATATGCAGTACGAGGCTTTGGTGGAGGCGGTGGCTCTAGTATTGAATTCAGCGCCTTGTTGGAGTCTCGCAGTAATTGGGAAGATAATCTGGTCTGTTCCTGGTGCTGTCGGACGGTCAAATACATCACCGAGGTGGTGAGGACGAATCCTCCAACCTAGGTTTACGGTTAGCCATAGAGCCACAATGTAGCGCAATGGAGGAAAAGGTAGTCGTAGTTTACGTACCAAGCCATTGAGGCGTCCCATTTGGAAAAGGTGGGTTGGATGCCCTTCGTAATTGGAGAGAACGGAAGGGTTGGGAGTGTGATGGTTTGCATGAGGTTTTGGACTGAGCCTGCGAAGTAAAGTCTCATTTATCCTGGCGTGATTCGGCCGACAGCTCTATTCCGACGACCAAAAAGTTAAGTCACAACAACGAAGAAAACCTTTCTTTTGACCGCTCGAACAAATACGATCGTTGGGTCTAGGCTCAACCGGTGCTCAAAATGTCGCACATACATCATCGGTAAGCTCGAGTACGCCATATGTGATGATCATACTTGTTAACTAAACTCAATGCAGCATGCTCGGGCGGAAGTCATCCCACAGAGTCGCGATGTTACGGAATCTGGTTCAATCTTTAATTGAACACGAGTCTATACGAACAACCTACCCCCGTGCGAAAGAGGCGCAAAAGGTAGCGGAGAATTTGATCACACTGGCTCGCAAAAACACAGACGCATCGAAGAATGAAGCTAAGAAGTATCTCTTTGTATGTCGGGATATCAAAACTACTTCATAGAAGAACGACAAGATCTAACTATTTGGCCACGCTTTGGATTAGACGCATGCATTAAATAGCAAGCTTTTCGGCCAGATTCGAGAAAGATACGCCAATCGAGATGGTGGCTATACTAGAGTGCTCCACATTGAGCCGTACAACGGTGATGCTGCACCTTCAGCTATTCTGGAGCTGGTAGATGGTCCCAAGGACATGAGATTTGCTATGACAGCCAAATCGGTAGCCCGGAATACCTACGAGGGCACACCGTTGCATCCCACAACTAAAAAGAATATTGAGAAGGTTACAAGGTTTCGGACTAACGGGAAAGAAGAGTTCCAAAAGGTGGTGAATTATTTTGTTGCTGCATTTGAAAAGAAGTATAGCGGTGGGAAGAACGGCGGCACAAACCAGAATACCGACCCTGCAAGCACACCTGAAGGTGCCAGTTCTGGAATCGCCTCTCCGGTATGAGTCCAAATTATCAAAGGATCATCGGAGAGCTTATTTGTTCCATTCGCGGGTTTACACTTAACTAGCTGGTAGCATTTTTGCGGCGTTGTATTTTGATGGATTGTATGTATTATATTGAAACGGCTACTTATCTCAGCTATCCTGTGCTTATCCCAGGCCGCTAAACAGAGCCCTCCTAGGGACAACCTAGTGCTTATTTATGGCGAACAATTGTGGCCTAGTTGGTTCCTGCCCCGGATGCTTCCCGATAATAAGTAATTGCGGTCCCGACCGTCACCAAGTTCTCGCCGGCCCCAGTTTTCGGTAAGAATGAAGCGCGGAATACAGGCTGGTTCGATTCTCCAAGTGTGGTGACACAGGTTCGCGAGTCCATTGACCAAATCTTTGTCTTCCCATCGAACGAGCTACCAGGATCGTTAATAGATGTACTAGCAAATAACGTAAATACTCGAAGGATTTCACGAACCCAGTGACTAGAAACTGCCCGGTTTCACTCCACCCTATTGAGAAGACCCAACTAGTGTGTCCAGTGAAATTGAAAACCTGTTCGCCAGAGTGAACATCGTATATTGCGATTACCTGGAAATCGCCACAAACCGCCAATAGCTTGCCGCTGGGTGAGAAAGAGACACCCCTAACAGGTTTCATGAGTCCTGAAATAATAACCGTCAGTCTATAAACTTGATGATATAATGTACCATAATCATGCTTAAGACTCACCAGTTAGTGAATGCAACATTCTTCCAGTCTCGTTGTTGAAGATATAGACGCCGCCATTCTCATGCCCCGAAGCAGCGAGCTTTCCATCTGCGCACTTTCCCAATGATATCAATTAGATATACTATTTTCACGGCCTCCTTGCTAGCAATGCAGGGCCTTACCAAATCGACACACAATGTAAATATATTCTTCGTCTCGTAGTCTCTTAGCAGTAAAGACGGGTCTTTGTCCAAATCCCAGATTCTGATTCGTCCGTTATGAGATCCAGTCAAGCAGCGGCTTCCATCTGCAGACAATGCAATTGCCCATATTTGTCCATCTTTGTTCACGTCTGTTCATACAAGTTCCGAATATCAGTGGTGAGCCGTCGAGCATAGCAGAGTAGTGTCAGGGCTCGACACAAACCAGCGATTTCTCCATTAGCTTCCAGGTTCTCAAGATCCCATATTTTAAGAGAGCCTTCGAATCCTGCTGATACTGCGCGCTTTCCTGTTCTGCTGACAGAGATGTGATGACACCCGAGCTTGTGGGCATCGGTGAAAGTGTGTACTAATGGATGTGCGGCATCCTTTGTGCTGTGGAGCTTAATCACAGAAGAGCCCGAACCAGTCAATGTGTAATCTGATGTTACACCTAAGGCGTATATTGATGATTCGTGGGCTGTGAATTTAGAGGCACTAGAGTTAGCTCGAGACGCAGGCCAGAAACGAAATGGGACTACCATACCATTGTCAATCGTATGCGCTGTGAGATATTGTTTAGACTAATCATCAGAAACGTTAGGGTATAAGCAGGTGGCCTAGATGTGGGGGGTATCGATATTGCAGGTATATCCTACCATGGTGTTTGACTAAGTTTGGTTGTGACATGGAATTGTTAGTAAGTGACTTAGCACCACACTTGGAGTTGTAGATTCGGCTATGTTCAAGAATACCTAAGTCAGTACATGAGCAAGCAGTGACAATGCAATTGACAGTCGAGTAGGGCTGGATTTATTGGCACAGAGTACGTAAGCATTCACGTTACTTAGATTCGCGATATTTCATCCTCCTTCCCTTCCTTCCCTCTTTCCTTTCTCTCGCTTTAGAACTTCTCTGGGACAGGTCTCATAATCAATCTAGAGTGTCAACACATAGAGTCTGTTCATGGCTGGGCGTATGGCTTACATATATGTAGGATAGGATAGGGAATCTTGGTTTTTGTTAGCTCCTTGTCAGATGTGCTAAACGGGTAGAAATCCATAAGGTGTTTCTAATTGTAATATAGTACATGTTTGGCCAGCTAGATGGGCCGAAGTCTTGGGTATATACAAAGTGTACTCTGCTGCCACTGCAGTACAAAATTTTAAATATGTAACGGTGTGAAGACCCATCAAAGACTCCAAGCTGGCTTGTACACCAAATCCAGGTATAGAGGTATGAGGGTAAGATGGCATTGGATTTTGTTGCGAGAAGATGCATATCATAGAGGAGGCTGGCCGCCTGAACCTCTGGTGTCGTCTATAGACGGTTCTGATAGTGCAGGTGCGCTGGAACTGCCGGTCCCTACCCCATCCTTCCACATTTGCTTGATCTCGTTCACACAGGTCGGACATAGATGATGAGACCGTTTAAGGGATCCACAACCAGGGCATTCATTGAGAGCGACGATGTCTTGCAGAGCCTTTCCTGCTAACTGCCTCATACGTTTTCGAGAGTGACTTTGTTTCTTTTTTGGTACGGCCTTCAGGATGGACTCCCATAGGTCCGATACAGCTGGTGGGATATTTATGCGTAGGCCAATGGCGAAGGTAGGGGCTAGGAAGGATAATATCGAGGGATGGGCCGGTTGGCGGTAGAAGGCTCGAGACAGAAGCGATGCTGCTGGCGAGGCAGCGGCGAACAAGCCACGGCCGACGGATATCGACGCCATCTATCTAGATACGACGATGCGAGTCAGCGAGTGGGCGATGCAGGTGGAAGAGTAGAAGTATACCAGTCCAGTCGTGATACGTTCCAATCAAGTGGAGTGTTGGTGGTGGTGGTTGACCAGTTGCATTTTTATCTGAGCGTGATTCAATGCTTTTTCTGGTGCAGCAAGCGAGAGCGACAAGCGAGCGACAAGCTCTCTCCTGAGGTTCTGAGGTTCCCCTGATTTCTCCCCTTCCCTCCTTCCCACCTCCTTCCCATTCCTTCCTCCTTCCACCACCAACCTTATCACCATCTCCACAACCCCGAACACGTCGAAGGCTCGATTCCAATACCGCCCGGATACGGATTCCCGATCATATCTGGTTAATTGACCATTCCTTTGACCGATTGACCGATTCGCGTGCAAGCAAAGTCGCCAGATCCAGCTCGCGCTTTCATACCCCTACACACAATGTCTGCCTCTGTTGCAACTGTCCACCCCAGAAGCCATGTCGGTTTCGACAGTATCACCCAACAAATTGAGCGAAAGCTCCTGAAGCGCGGTTTCCAGTTTAATGTCATCTGTGTTGGTTAGTAGAAAACTGGCGCGCCTCTATCAGCCCAAAAATATAAATGTTCTGTTGAGCTAAATATCCGTTTCGAATATAGGTCAAACCGGTCTCGGAAAATCTACACTCATCAATACTATTTTCGCGTCCCACCTCATTGACAGCAAGGGTCGTCTTGCCCCAGACGAACCAGTTCGATCTACCACCGAAATCCAGACCGTTTCACATAGTGCGTACACGTCCCCTCTTCTCAGGATCGTTAAAATATTGTCCTGCCGCGCCGAAAGGCTTTTGGGAGAAATCATACACTGATCACAGATATAACCTGTCTATAGTCATTGAGGAAAACGGCGTTCGTCTCAGGCTAAACATCGTTGACACCCCGGGGTATGGGGACCAGGTTAACAATGATAGATGGTACACTTGCTAGGCCTTATATTCGCGAATCGTGGCTCGTCACTGACATTTTTATGTTCTCATAGTTGGGATCCCATCGTCAAATACATCAAAGACCAACATTCCGCGTACCTGAGGAAAGAACTTACAGCTCAAAGAGAACGATACATTCAAGATACCAGGATCCACTGCTGCCTCTTTTTCATCCAACCATCTGGGCATGCGTAAGTTGACAATGGCCATATATAAAGCCATTCCAGGTTGATACTAATAGAAAAAAAACCTTTAGCTTGAAGCCTATCGACATCGTAGTTCTCAAGAAGTTGTCTGACGTCGTCAATGTCGTTCCTGTCATCGCCAAGTCTGACTCTTTGACGCTGGAGGAGAGGGCTGCTTTCAAAGAGAGGGTATGCATTGGCTTCCTTGGTAGTCACAAATGTTTCCTCCATGCTAACCTAAGCCACAGATCAAGGAAGAGTTTACTTTCCATAACCTCAAAATGTACCCGTATGACAATGACGAACTGGATGATGAAGAACGCGCGTTGAACGCTCAGATCAAGGTAAGAGGCCTCTGATGGAGATTTTAAGTCGAAATTACTGACCAAATTTAGAACATCATTCCGTTCGCCGTCGTTGGTTCCGAAAAATCCATCATCGTTGACGGAAAACAAGTTCGTGGCCGACAAAACAGATGGGGTGTTATCAATGGTAAATCTACCCGAGCGTGACACTTAATTTCCAGATTCTAACATTTGTATAGTTGAGGATGAGAACCATTGCGAATTCGTCTATCTACGAAATTTCTTGACCAGAACCCATCTCCAAGATCTCATTGAAACGACTTCTCAGATACACTATGAGACCTTCCGCGCGAAGCAGCTCCTTGCTTTGAAGGAGAGCAGTGCCGCAGGTGTTACCACCGGAAGCAGACCCATCTCGCCTTCTGCTGACCGAGAACTCGGTGCTAGTCGCAACTCACAGAGAATGACCATGAACGGTGGCGGATATTAGGACTACCCAGCCTATGTTCTGAGCGCTTAAGTACCTTTCAATTTCTTCGGCAGCTTTCATATACAATCTGGTTTGACATAGAATAGCGCTCGGTTCTCTGTTACGCCACTCCTACGTGTTCCCCTTTCCCTACATTCTTCACGGGACCACTTGGGCCCGCCTGTTTCTTAATATTGATCTTTTGACCCACGCTTCCGTTTTTCTTGTGTGGGAGGAGGGAGATTAACCGGTGGTATGTAAAAATTTTAATTTTTTTATTTTTGAATAAATCGAGCTGGCTACGAAGCATCCGATATTCTATTCATGCAAAATGCTCCACCAAGTGTCTGGATATGGAGCGTTAAATCCCTTGTAAGAAACCTCTAGAGAGCTTGGAATAACCGATATATTCTATAAGATGCTCGAAATCGGGTTAAACCTGAAGCTTTGTGGTACATATATTGTTCAGAAATTGTGACCTCAAGATATCGAGGCGTGCCGATACACGCTGAGCTGATTCTATTCCTTCCTACTGATCTTACTAAGAATGTGTCCCTCCAGCTCGTCGTAAGCCTTCGCCAAGTCATCGTTGACAATGATCTTGTCGTGAACTCCCGGGGTCTCCGCAAACTCGAGCTCTTTCTCCGCCTGTGCGAGTCTTTTTGCAAGGCTGTCTGGGGTCTCGGTGTTCCTGCCCTCAAGTCGCTTCTTAAGTTCTTCCACTGATGGTGGCCGCACAAAAATAAAAGTGCACGTTTCATTCAAATCAGTCTTTTTGACTTGTTTGACGCCCTATATTCATGCATGCTCATTAGTTACCCTGAATTCAGAGAACGGTGTATATATGTATTTGAAGAGAGAATGGGCGGACTTACTTCCATCTCGATATCTAAAATGCAAACTTTACCGTGGTCCTGGACATCCTTTACAGCCTGAATAGACGTGCCGTACATGTTCCCGGAAAACTCGGCGGTTTCAATGAACTTGCCCTCTCCGATCAATCTGCGGAATTCATCTTTGTCGGTGAACCAATACGCCTTTCCATGTTCTTCGCCATCTCTTGGGTTTCTGCTGGTATCTACGGGTGTTCCAAGTGTTTAGTCTTTGTCATATTGATATGGTCTCGAGGGAGGTCTGTCACTAATTTGAACGTACGTGATACAGAGAATCCGAAAGTATCAGGGTGGTTTGCAAATAGCTTCTTAAGGAGGGTTGATTTCCCTGCTCCTGATGGTCCACTGAGAACAACGATGGGTAACTTGGCTGGAAGTATAAAGACACGCTTGTTAGACATCGATATAAAGAGGTACAAGGTGTCTTATCTAGGTAGTTACGTAGTACTTACTTGAAGACATCGTGTGTAGCTGTCGTCGGAGAATCTGCGAACGTTGGATTGTCCGCAGAAGGTGCATAGGCGGTCACGGTTACTGCCAATGCGATGTTCAATCTTATAAAGAGACGCGGAGGAGCAATGCAGAGTCACCAAAATCCAATTTCTTCGCTGGCGCCAACACAAAATTAACCAACAGAACCAAAAATAACAACATCTCATGGACATGATGCTATATACAACAAAGTGCAGAGATCTCAAACTCTGCAGGATGTGGCGAATAGGAGTCATGTAACGCCCAAACCCCAAACTCCATCGCTGATGCAAGATATGAAATAACGTAACCCGCTAGTAACGTACGTAACTAAGGCTCAGTGCTAAGTTCGCAGTCGCTTGTTATTATCTTCCTGTGCGGACCCTTCAATCATCTCTCTCTTGATTTGGTTCCCTGGCTGGAACTGCATGTTCAAAGTTTTATTAGATGCTTCCGCGAGTATTGGGCGGTTCATCATATCGCTATGAATGGTATGGAGTTAGCTGGAAATTTTAACTATCAGTTGTTTTGAGCAACGGGAAACCTTACTGGACTGGTACACCATCCGAATTTCGCTTTGGAGCGTTAAGAGGAGGGTACATTTTTTGACCCGCGGTATTTGGGTTCGTTAGTGTTGGTGCTCGAAACCCTCGATTTCCAGGTACCGGGACCGCTGAAACTCCGATGGGTCTGAAACCGTTCGCTCCTGGAGGCTGAAAGTTTGGCTTAGGTATGGTTGGAGAACCTGACGGCATGTCCTGGAGCCCGAGCTTCGCCCTCGAGATTGGGGTTGACTTTGAATGGTCAATTCCAGCTGTTTTCTTGATTGACGGGCTTTGTAATTGGGGATTAAAGGCCCCTTCTTTGACGGCGGTATTATCCAAGGTAACACGGGCACTAAAGAAGGCACCAGGTGGGATTTGTGGTGCAGGTGTTTCCTGCCCCCCTGGGGCAGAGAATGGTAGGGGGGCATTGCTACGTTGTTCTTGTCCACTTGTTCCTAAACTTGGACCGGCCGCGAGTGGACGGTGGATAGGCCCTGGGTTTCCTTGCTGGATATGTGCTTGCGGCACCATCGGAGGCTGCTGTCGGGTAATTTCTTGATGACTATTGTTGTTATTAGGTTGATTAAACCGAGAAACCGGAGGTGGCATAGGGTGCGCAGGTCCTCTTTGCTGCTGTGGTATGCTTTGAACAGGTGGGTTTAATGACCTGTTTAAAGGAACCCTGCTTGCACCCGTTAGCACATAGAAAACATAGTATATAGTGTAGGGGGAGACACTTACGGCGGTGCAGTTATCATAGCGTCATCGTCAATCAAACCTTCCATGTCATCTTCGGCCATCCCATACTCTTCAAAATCCCCATATTCGTCATTCTCTGCAACAACGTTACTAAAGTCAATTGCGGGTGGTTCAGGCTCTGCTTTTGGAGCCGGTGCCACCGTTCTTGCTTTTATCCTTTTGGAAACATCGGGATGTCTATAGAGTGCTGATTCGTCGAGGTCGGTCTATCGGATCATGATCAGCTGGGAACGTTTGCCAAGTAACCCCCGTGCAATGTGGATAATCTTACCGATGGGACTTTTATCTTCAAAACTTTCTTGAGAAAGTCAGCGTCCGAGATACAGCTGAATATTTCTCCGAATTGCCTTAGAGTCCGCTTGAGGGCATCTGTTGTGGCGGACTTCTTTGCTTTCGAGAATGCAGCGGCTTTGCCCTTCATGTTTTCCGCTTCGCCATATCCGATATCCTGATCGAATAGGTTAGAAATGAGCTGGCTAAGATGAAGGGCTGAATAATACCTCTCGAAACATTCCGTCCCGTAGTGTCAGTCGCATTGTGACTGATATACCGATGCTTACCCGACCCGCCGTCTCGTCGACCTACTGGGAATTAGTATTCAGGTCGTTGTATCTCTAGTACGAGTGTACCTACAAAGTCAACAACCACCTCCTGGATTTGTGAGGACCACCCGTTGAACCCGAAGACATGGTTGGCGAGGTTGATTGATTTGTCTCCCGATATATATGCAACCTTACGTCCTCCTGGGCCAGCTCGGTGTGAGATGAACTCAGGGCCAAGTTTTTGATTTAGCTTCTCCTGCAAGGAATCGGCCTCTTCTGCGGGATAGGCGATTTGCATGTTGTTTTCCGAGCCGGAATTATGCTTTCTATCAGAGATACCATGGGTAGGTTGGTCTGAAGGAGGCGCCATTGCTTTCTCTGTCTCTCTGGCGGGGTTCGTAAATTTCGGCTGGTCTGGGAGTTGTAACTTGAAGGGGAGAGCGAAGGAAAGGGCCTTCAATTGTCAGTCACAAGAATTGGTGGTGCCGGAAGACGCGTTGTTTGTTGCTCATCGACGTGTAATTACAGTGCAGGGGTGTTGCCAAGCCAGTGTTGTCGTGCTAGAATTCAAGCAGGCTATCTATGGTTGGTTACCAGCGTTGCAATTCTCGGTATCCCCGCTTCTCTATTTCCACAGACTAATTCCTGAATAATATACATGTGTAGTGTAGAAATACATTAATAAGAAGGGAGAAAGAAATTATTTGATGGGAGGGCGGGTGAACTCGAGCACCTGCTCATAGGTAAAGGGACTGTGCCGCAACAATATCTATGACGAATGCTAGTTAGCCTTGTATTTCTCTCATTTCGACGCAACTTGAAAATAAACGAACCTCTCTTAATCAGTGCCAATGCTGCCTCGAACTTCTTTTCCAGCTCCTCGCTCCCCATCACCTTGGAAGCGGCTACCATTTGCAGTAGGAGCTCTTCTAGTCTTCGGAACATACGGATCAAACTTCCTTCATACACGTCCGTCATTTTGCTTTACTCTGGTTAGCAATCCCCTTCGGATTTGTATCATAAGCAGTTACAAGGTTTCGGTATACATACCAAATTGTTGCGAATGACACCCCCTGTGTCCATGCGAAAACCACCTCCATGAGATCAGAGGTGATAGCCTTAACATACTCCTCTTCGTTAATCTGGAGTTTGCTTTCAATCGCAATCTTGGCTATTATGCGAGCCTGCTCGATTAGAGCGCGATACGGTTTTGCCAACTGATCCTTCAACGCTGGTTTATTGGCATCCTTGTTATTAGACTTCTCATCGAATACGACACAGCTCAGAACTGCAGCGCATTGTTCGGGTGTCAGCTCGTTGAACATCCGATTGAACATAAGTTCGCTTAGAAGCAGTTCATCGGCACTGCTGATTTCGCATGCAACCCTTTTGAAAATGTTAGACCTGTTGAACATAGTTTGCGCACAGTTTGAAGATTGTACCTTGCTTTTAATTGAATGATGTCGTTCTCGGAGATAAACCCCAGACGTCGGAGGACCCGCTTCCTATATTTCAATTCGTCAAGTTGCATTACCGAATGTGCTGACTGAATCGTTTTTCTGAGTGCCTTGATCTTATTCGTGAGCTCGACTTTATGCGAGTACTTGGTGTAAAGTTCTTTCAACCTCGGCGAACTGTGTAGAGGGTTCGAGAGAAGCTTCGACTCCAAAACCTCAATTTTCTGCAACACGATGCTATTAGTGTTGTGATTTCAGAGAGATACTCAGGGAATACATACTCTCATAAGCTTCTTAAAAGACTCGTCCGTTATTTGCATGTTCTCGATGGGGTCGAGGAGGGCAATCCCATCTGGGAATCTCCTCTTCACTTCTTCAATTGATTTTTGCACGTTCGCCCTTTGTTCCGCCGCCTTCAGGTCTTTAGGGAGGAAGATACGGATGTGGCCGATGCCGTCCAAGCAGGAAAGAACAACCGGGACAACTTCCATTACCCCACGTTCATCTTCTCCGGGCGGATAGACGCCATCTGGGAGCCCGGCAGAATTCGAGAAGCTAGTAGTACGGCCATCTGCGATGTTTAACAGTATATCCACAATGTAAGACTCTTGGGCAGAGAAATCTTCGGTGGCGTTCTGATATGTCTCTAGGTTAGTCCACGGGCGTCAAATTCAGTGGGCCGGTGAATAAAACTACGAACCTTTCCTTTTATCCTCTTAGAATAATTGACAACCGCACCCCATCCAAAGTCCACGCCTTTGTGTTTTACTCGAACTAGGCGCCCCGGCTGCATGAATTGTAAGCAATAGTTCGGGTGATTGACGACATCCCGCATTTGCTGTCCGTAGGTGTCTAACTGTTGACGTAAGTCGAAGTATTCTCGTACAGTCCCTTCGTCCTCGATCTGGATCGCGTGCCTTTCGGCATCAATTTCTTGTAGCTCTGGAAACGAGTAAATCAGCAACCACAAAATACAACGAAGATTTCCTCAGAAAACTCACCTTTTTCAAGTCCAGAGGCATTCGCCGTATTCTGGAATTGAAAGAAACAACGTTCCAACATGTACTCTGGCGAAATACCCTCAACTCTCATTAGATTGAGAATCATGTTGTACCCCAGATAGAATGCTGAGTTAAGCTTGTCTTGCTCTCCTTTGACAATGTCTCTGGCAGTATTTGGCTCGATTTTCTCGTCAATCATGCAAATGACAATACCACGGTCGTCTAGGCCACGACGCCCAGCTCGGCCAGACATTTGTATGAACTCTGAAGGAGACACCCATCTCTGTGTAATACCGTCAAATTTTCTGAGAGAAGTGAATACGACAGTTTTGGCCGGCATATTCAACCCGATCGAAAAGGTTTCTGTAGCGAATAATACTTTTATCAGGCCTTCTTGAAAGAGAATTTCAATGACTTCCTTCAAGATGGGGAGCAAGCCCGAATGATGGATTCCAATACCTCGGCGGAGAAGAGGTAATATATGCTGGATCTGTGACAATTCTTTGTCTTCGTCTGAGAGCGAGCTGATGGCATTTTCAAAGACACGGCCTACCAATGCCTTCTCATCCTCGTCGTTAAAAGCGAGCTTACTCATCTGGAGGGCGTGATTTTCACATTCTCGTTTACTGAAGCTGAAGACGATGACCGGGTTGTAGTTTTTGATCATAATCATCTTGACAATTTTATAGATATCGTTGGGGCCCTTATTTCCACCTTTGTTGGTCTGCCACTTCTTCTTTCCTGGTCCTCCACGCCGCCCGTTTGGATTTGCAGGATCGTCGCCCATCTTATCAAGTAAGGAGTTCATTGCCTTTTGAAAGTTATCTTCTCGGAAAACACCTTTCTCGTCTACCACAAGGTGAATTCCGTCGGCACCAGCTGGGAAAAGGTAGTGTTGGAGCGGCGTCGGTCGAAAGTCTGTATACACAACATGGCATGGCTGTACGTGGGTTTTGCAAATCCATTCCGCGAATTGCATGGCGTTGGGTATGGTGGCGGACAGGAAAACGTAGCGGACCTTGTCTGGTAGGAGAATGATTGTTTCCTCCCAGACCACACCTCTAACTTTGTCCCTCATGTAGTGAATTTCATCGAAAACTACCCATGCTACTTCTCTCATGATTTCGGACCCGCGGTACAACATTGATCTGAGAATTTCGGTTGTCATAACGAGGCAGGTCGCAGATGGATTGATTGTAACATCACCAGTCATAAGGCCAACATCCCCGAACTCTTGACTAAACTCTCGGTATTTCTGGTTGCTCAAGGCTTTTATCGGACTCGTGTAAATGACTCTTTGATTGTTCTTAAGACTCTGAGCGATGGCGTATTCTGCGACGACAGTTTTACCAGCGCTAGTATGAGCGCTGACCAACACACTTTCTCCTCGTTCAATGGACGCTATCGATACCGCTTGGAAAGGGTCGAGCTTGAAAGAATACTTCCGCGCGGGGTTCTCCGGCGATTTATGCTCCGATATGGGGACATAGGGATAATCTGGCGGCAATGCGACTTGATGGCGCACTTGGTGTGATATGACAACGGCGGCGCCTTCGACAGATTGGGACGTGAGGCCGGCAGATGCTGCGACTTCTCTTTGCTGCTCGGTTTCGAACGAGTCGGTTACTACAGGATCAGGTACAGATTCGCGCCGTTGTCTCTTCTGTGCTGGTTGGTCCGGCAGCTCTCCTAAGTCGCCAGCAGTATCGAGGTTCTGTGGACTCGTTATCCCGTTTCCATCAATGTCCATCTGATTAGAAGTAGCAGTACTATTTCCATCTATTGGATCCGCTGTATCGGCGTTTGTGGCATTTCGTTTCCGTCGTTCTTTCCCAGGGCCTTTCTCAGAACCTGGCTTCGAGCCACTTTCGGCGGGTCTATCGAAAACATCGAAAAGTTCGTCGTCCCCGAACATGGTTCCAGTGAAGCCGAAGCTATTCGCAAATGGTCACTGGTTAAAGAGGATAATAGGCAAGAATAAGAGCTTAGGTTCAGCTCCCAAGAGGTAAAGTTTGAAGTTGAATCGAAATTGGCGGTTGAACGTGTCAGGAAATTCAAGAAATAAATTTCTGGGTTAGATGTCTTGGCGTTATCTGCAGGCATCGGCCAAAACGCTCTTGGTGGTGTGATGTAAAGGTCCTCAGACATCCCTCCAACAACATCCTCCTCTTCCGCATTCCCGAACTCCAAACCCACAGATTCTCACCAGAAACCCCAGCCGGAGCCGAGTCGTCAAGAGTCCAGGCATCGTCAACGTCCCCGAGCTACAACCAGAATCACAAATTCGTATGTATTCTACCTCTCTTCCGAGGCCAATCTTTGAATCTTCCGGTTACTCACAACCTTCACCATAAACAATGACAACCGGCTGACGTAGGCTGTATGATCGAACAGGACACAATGCGACCTCAAATTGCCTCCCGCGTCGCCGGTTTGCGAACCGTTGCCCGCCAGAACTTTTCCACTTCGGCTCCGAGGATGTCCTCCCCATACCACTATCCAACCGGTCCCAGAAGCAATCTTCCATTCGACCCCCTCAACAAGTTCTTCGGTGTCAAATTCATTGCTTTCTGCAGTACGTAAATCCGAATCAGCCGTCATCCTACTTCAATTGTGCTAACCGGACGGGTTACCCTATAGGCATTGGGTTTGCTCTGCCCTTCGGAATTGCTGTCTGGCAAACAAAGAAGAAGTCCTTCTTGTAGTCGGTTTATCTTAGGGAGGGATCCCGTCTTGTTTCTGCTAAAATAAGGTACCGCAAAAGATACAGTTGATGAATGTGAAACGGGGACTGTTTTGGTTTTGTTCTTGTTGCTTATTCCAAAGTACATACTGAAGTATATATCAAATCCAGATATACCTGGTTTTCCTACCAGTACATCCAATTGTACAAATTAAAGACTTTGACACCGCCCGCGTAGATACACAAATACCGTTTTAGAAGAGCCCCGATAGACCGTGGCATCTAAGTCTTGATAAAACGGCTCTATAAAACCCATTCTTCGTAGGGAAAGCCATATTGCTTTTAGACGCAAGTAAGTGAGCAGCTATCCCTCAATCGCTAATCTAGGTAATGCTAGGTCACCTGGGTTATTCTAATACGAGCCCCATAATAGGTGGACGGGTGTATACCTCGGACCTGGCGCCTGTCAATTGTCGCGCTAGCGCTTGTTTAAATGTGGGCGACCATCCTTCTACTCCCCGCATACATTTGGAAAAAGTGTTGGATGGAAGAACCTTCCAATTGCAACAACCTTCTATGAATCCAAAAATTTAGAAAATGATTCACAGCCCTAAAAACTGCCCCCGATTTACTTGGTATTGAGGCTCAACTCTCGGAACTCGGAACTCTTTTATCTAGCAGAGATATTCTTTCCTTGGACGAAATCGAGCTAAGATGCGTAACTTACTTTCCATACGCAGAGAAACCCATCAAGTCAGTTCAACTGTGGTACCAGATCTACCTCTGGCGGCGACTGAGTGGGATGCTTCCTCAAATTCGATTATCTGTGCATTCGGCCCGTCACTGGATTTTCCAGTAATCGAAATCAACCGCATTGTTGTAAGCTTCATGTTCCAGTTTAGCAGAATATACCGAAATATCTCTAGCTATAGTCTAATTTGTTGATGGTATTGAACTAGGGTGACTCAGTGACACATATAACGTCTTGGGATTATCAAGGCCCATGTCCAAAAGATGGCTTGGAAGAGGATAGTATTTTGGATCTGCATTATTTCGCAGACGACTTGTCGATATGCCTTGTACTTAAAGGCGGCGATGTCATTGTTGTCCGAGAGGAACCGCACGATGGTCAAAGCAAAGTTGAAATCGTCGGCTCAGTCGAAGAGGGTATAACAGCGGCTTCTTGGTCACCAGATGAAAGTCTTCTCGCTGTCGCGACGGAGGCCCGGACTTTCGTTCTTATGACACGACAGTTCGAACCTTTAGCGGACTTCAATCTTACCGAAGAGGACCTCAAACTATCGAAACACGTCAACGTCGGCTGGGGTAAAAAAGAAACCCAATTTAAAGGTAAACGGGCCGCAGCATTGAGGGACCCAACGATGCCAGAGAGAGTTGATGAAGGTGTGCTTAGCAACTCTGATGCAAGGGACACAAAGTTAAGCTGGCGGGGGGACGGCCAGTATGTAGCATTATCGACTATTCAGGACGGAAAGCGAAGGATTATAAGGGTTTTCAGCCGAAATGGCGAGCTCGATGGTGTCAGCGAGCCGGTTGATGGAATGGAGGGTGCTTTGAGTTGGCGCCCATCCGGAAACCTCATCGCCTCTGTAAAACGTCAGGAGACTAATCTCGAAGTGATATTCTTTGAAAGAAACGGGCTACGGCATGGGGAGTTTCCCCTTAGAATTTCCAACATTGATTCCAAGTCTACCAACATTTACGACCTTGAGTGGAATATCGATTCAACAGTCCTCGCCGTATGTTTACAGGACCGAGTACAACTATGGACGACGATGAATTACCATTGGTATCTCAAGGGCGAGATATATTGTAAGCCTTCTGAGGGCCTTTCGTCGGGTCCCTCGCCCCCGAGGGTCAAATGGCATCCGGAGAAGGCACTCCAACTAAGTGTAGCTACGGCGGGTAAGTCCGTATTTAGACTATACTACCCTTTAGAATCGGCCGCTTTCTAATTATAATCGTGGAAGTATAGGGGAGATCACAGAACTAGATTTTTCATGGTTCGTTCACCGTGGCGCAACTTATCCACCCTTAGACATAGGCATCGTTATCGTAATAGATGGGAGTAAGTCATGAGAGCCTTTGCTGTGACTCGCCGATATTAATCATAATCCTTATAGGAAATCTGAAGTTGACTCCATTTCGATTCGCCAACATGCCTCCTCCAATGTCACTTTGCGAAGTTACACTCGATGAGGGCGTTATCGACGTTGCGGTCTCTCCGACTGGTGATAGTTTGGTTGCTCTAACAGCGAAGGGGGTGGATATGATAGATTGGGATGTCCCAAGATTGAAGCGAAGGGCCCCTGCCCAGGTGCAAAAATCCGTCATCGGACTAAACGGCACATTCCACTATCGTCAAATATGCTTTTTTGGCCCGAATAAGGTTGCCCTGCTTTGTGGCGCAGCTTCTATCGAGATATATCAAAGGACCGGGACTTCTTGGAGTAGGTGGGGGAAAGTCGAGGATAACCAACTTGCGAGCGGCGTCGCAAGTATCACACTATCTAGTGATGGATCGAGCCTCCTTTGTCAAAGCACATCTGGGGAAGTAGTTGTCTTTGATGAGGCGCTTGCTATCCTTGACCGACAGAACCACCCACAGGTCTGCCTAATTGACGACCGACACGACTTGTCTGAACAGAAGGTATGTACTTTCCTTTGTAAATCTCACCTGGAGAATCAAGAGAGGCTTGTAGTAACAGTAATGGGGCAGCGTACAATATTCGCCTTAGGCGCAAGTGGACGTCTCTTCTGCAATGGGAAGTCGCTTCTCAACGGCTGCACCTCTTTCGTTCTGACTAATCAACATCTTATCATCACCACGATACAAAACTTTTTGAAATTCGTTTCTCTAACGGACAGCAGCGATGGTAAGGGTACCAAAATGTGCGTCACAAATCGTTGTCCGGAAACGCAGCTAATCGTTGAGTAGATTTCCAAATCCCACCGGACGACGCTGCCGGTAATGAACTTTGCCGAGCTATTGAGCGAGGTGGAAAATTAGTCACTGTTATACCGTCGACATTTGCTGTCATTTTGCAACAGCCCCGTGGAAACTTGGAGACGATCTATCCCCGAGCGCTTGTTCTAGCGGGAATCCGAGAATGTATCAACGCCAAAGACTACAAAACTGCGTTCTCTTATTGCAGGACGCATCGAGTAGACTTTAACCTACTTCACGATCACAACCCAGAGCAGTTCATGGCGTCAATAGACACTTTTCTTGATCAGGTCGAAAGTGTTCAGTTTGTAGACCTTTTCTTATCCCAATTACGGTATGTACTGATCCCGGAAGCCGGTTTCTTCCTATTCTTGAACCAAAGTCTTAACATTAAGGTATTTAGGGACGAGGACGTATCTAAGACTATGTACGACTTAAAAATATACGACTCGGCAAAGGGAGAGAAAGCCTATCCTCCAGCCGAAATTCCGAACAAAGTCAATAAAATTTGTGATGCGATCCTGGAGGGAATCCAGCGGAGGAAATCCCCAAGCACTCAAAATCTCGTAACGTGCTATGTGAGCAAAAAACCAGCCGATTTGGATAATGGGCTTTCAATGATTAGCCAAATGAGAGCGAATAATTCCGGTGATGCCGAACTCGCCATAGAACACATCTGTTTCCTCGCAGACGTTAATAAGTTATATGACCATTCTTTGGGTATTTACGACTTAGAGCTCGCGCTACTGATCGCGCAACAGTCCCAGAAGGTATCATCGGTTCGTATCACCGCCGTAACAAAGGAAAGAAGCTAAGAAGTACTTTATTTGAAAACTAGGACCCGAGAGAGTACCTACCCTTCCTTCAATCAATCCGAGAGATGGAATCCCTACGCCAAAAGTTTTTCATCGACGATTTCCTGGGTCGACACACAAAAGCCGCTAACTGGCTCCACGAGATGGGCGACCCAGGGTTTGCCGAACTCTCGGAATACGCCGTGAAGCACGACTTGTATCGCCATGTCACTAACTTAGTGAAATACGATGATGAAAAAAGGAGGATAATCGTTAAATCACACGCGGAGTATCTTATGGCGACTTCTAGTTATAAGGAGGCCGGTCTTTCGTTCGAGTACCTTAACTCTTGGGAGAGAGCATTGGATGCTTATCAAAAGTGTGGCTTATGGCAGGAGGCATTATACACAGCCAGCAGGATACCTCTATCTAATGAGGAAATCATGGAGCTTAGCGGCATCCTGGCGGAAGCTCTTATTGAAAGTAAGGATTTTAAGAATGCGGCTACGCTATATCTTGATTATCGCAATGATACCAGGGAAGCCGTTTCATCATACTGCAAAGGATCTTTTTTCCAGGACGCAATGCGTGTGATTGCATCAAAACAGGCATTCGACTTGCTGGAAGAAGTGGTCGACCCTGGTCTCGTCGAGGCATTCAACACTACGTCAGAGCTGATAGCAGATTTCCTGGCACAAATCAAGTCGCAGACATCCCGCATTAAAGACTTGCGCGAGAAAAAGGAGAACGATCCAGTCGCATTCTACGGTGCCTCCGGAGAAACTGACGCTCCGGACAACGTATCTGTGGCAGGAACAGACCTGTCCACCGCAGCAGGCTCGACATTCACAAGGTACACCGATAAAACCCCAGGCAGTATCGCGACAAATGCAACCCGAAAGACATCCAAAAATAGGAGGAGAGAAGAGCGGAAAAAGGCGAGGGGCAAAAAGGGGTCGGTTTACGAGGAAGAGTATCTCGTCAGCTCGATCGGACGATTGATAGCTAGGGTAAATGAAACGCAAGAAGAAAGCTATCGAATCATGGAAGGTTTAATGAGACGGGGGATGAGAGAAAGGGCAGAGTCAATACAAGTCGGAATGCAGAGTGTCCTTGTCGCACTTGAGAACACCCGGAAGGAGGTGTTCGAGAGTGCCCCGGCGATGCCTACCAGTATCGTACAAGCCAACGATGAAGAACTGGAAGACGGGTCAGGCATTAAAATGATTAAGCCACCAGATTTCTCTACCATTAAGCCATTCCAAGGCCTTTCTATTTTATAACCTTGCTTCCAATCCTGTATATATAAATAGGCTCGATAGAGGTGAAATGGATTAGCATTTGAAACAAACTACCCCAATGAGGGCACTGTCTCTACAAAAAAAAATTATTGCGGGAACATCTAACACAATTGGATGGGCAATAAAATGGGCTTGCAGCCTTCGCGGCGGCCAAAGACTTCGTTTCCCCTGCAGTGACGGCTGAAATCATGTTGCATTTTGGTAAGGCGGTGTTGCCAGGGAAAGTGATGTTTTCGAGAGTTACAACTTGAAGATAACTGAACAATCAGCCTCGTTGAGGTATTTGGCTAGGCTCATTCCGATTTGCTAAAAAGCCTCTGGGATTTTTATCCTGTGACTTTATGACCATCTTTCTGAAATCTAGCGTGCTATTATACCCATCTTGTCTGGATTAGTGGATTATATCGATATATCCACTGGAGACCAGACCAACAAAAAACTTTCTGATTTCCTCACATCAGAATGCAACAAAACCACCATTCTTCCAAAAACTATGGCGGGTGACTCGACTCCTGAGCCTGCGAAAGCGGTGCAAAAGGGGCCTGGAACATTTGTTAAAGGCCTTTACATTGGCCTCGCGACTGGTAATTAGCTACCCTTCAGTTTCCCCCAAACCCTTGGATGAAGAAATGTGCAATGTTAACATTATAAATTCTGTGTTTTTTCTTTCTTGGAATAGCTTCCTGCGGTGGGCTTGTAAGTGCTCTGGTGGCAACTTTGAAAAACAACCCACGCAGTCGTCTCTACGTTGTCGGGACTACATTGAATTGTTTTATTCTGGGGACGGGGTTCTATGGTATGCATTTACATGTCATTTTCTAACGCCTACCTGCTGACTTTCACACGTAGTCACAAGAGATGTATTCTCGCGGAAGGTTTTTAAGTATCCTCAGGATGAGAGCATAACGGCACGTGAGAAGATTATATTAAGTGGCGCATCCGCTGCCACTGTGGGAGGAACTTGGGGTGCGGTTATAGGTAAGAACGGAATCTCGAGGTAATTTAATGAAGCTTTACCAGCTGATCCTTAAATTTAACCTACAAAAGGCGGCCGAAGAAATCTGCTGCCGGGCATAATAGTCTTTGGACTGGCTGGCCTCGGAGGCCAGACCATTCTGAACGCTATCGAGGACTCGAGGAAGTTGAATGCGAACAAGGAGGGGTCCGCGGAAGCAGCGCCTAAGGAAGGCATAATTTCCAGAATTATTAACGCCGAGAGTAGTCCTGTCCGGAAGTTAACTAAAGATGAGTATGTTGCAAAAATGAGGGATAAGCAATTGATGATTGATGCGGAGATTGCCTTGATAGATGAGGAAATTGAAAGGTTGACGAAGAAGTTGGAGGATGAAAATGCCGAAAAGTGGAGTAAAGGGAGTTCGACCTAAAGGGGTGCTTAATAATACTAGCATCTTCACTGACAAGTGTATATATGGACCTCAGGTAGGAACTGGCGTGTAAGATTAAAGTTGTATATATTAAAACTCTAGAGGCTCATATATGATATCAAATGGTAAAATTTCGGGATAAAATAGGGCTAGGATATGCATAAGGCATCTGGCCAACCAAAACCGCATGTAAGCCTCGGCATTAAAAGCTATACCATTATTTTGCGGGCCTTGGGTTTCCTTGTTCATCAATAAGCGCGTTCTCCTTCGGCACCTTCAGTGGCCCGGACCCTACACCGGTCAGGATAACCCGCGACACACCTCCCGCCAATGGTTCCAAGAACGCTTCGTTAAACCCTTCCGGTACCGCAGTGGCGATATGAGCATACTTATCCGACCAACCCGGAATAGCTGCCGTAGCCTTCTTCAGGGTTCCTAGCACGATGTCTTGGTTGGCCTCGTCGTAATAAATAACAGCGTTCGGGCCTGCGTCGAAGGTGTATGCAGCAACCTTCTTGCCAGCGGATCGGTTGATCTCTTCGACGACGCGGACGGCAGCTCTAGAAGTATCGTTCATGTAGAATATAGGAGGGATAGTATCCAAGCAGACCGCATGGAAGGAGTTCGAGTCGGCCATCGTCAGTTCCGCAAATGTCTCAAAGTCCTTCTCAGCGATGGCTTTCTTCATAGCCTCCATCCTTGCGGGGACGACAACGTTGGCGCGGTTTGGGAACAGAGAAGATGTTGCAACGGTTGCTTGCATTCCTGTGGTTGACGAGACTCCCTTTTTGGCATCCGAGATAACGAGTACTGCAGCTCGCATTGTAGGCCAATGGGACTCCGGTGCTACCTGCACCGCGAGGGAATCATGGCCGTCTTCGCGGCTGCCTTTCTCCCAAGCAACATAACCACCAAACAGGGATCGACATGCGGACCCAGAACCCTGCCTTGCAATCCGTGATAATTCCGTTGGAGACTCGTCGAGTTCGTAAAGGTCGGCAATTGCCCTGACAAAAGCTGCAAATCCGGCAGCAGAGCTAGCCAGCCCAGCAGCGGTAGGGAAATTGTTTTCTGAGATCAAGTGGAGCTTGTAGGTTGAAAGTGGGGGCAGAGACGAGTCCTTGTCCTCTTTTGCTTTCCGTAGAGCTCGTAATTCAGCAAAGCAGGCTTGCGATCTTGCATTGCCAACATCGTGAGGGGCACCGTTGAGCCACAATGCATCAGACTCGAATGATGCGGAGCAGGAAGCGGTTGTGATTGTCCGTAAGTCGTCTTGGGAGAGTGTGACGGACAGCGAGGAGTTCGTGGGCGTGTTTAGCTTGGTGGAAGCTTTACCCCAGTATTTGATAACGGCAATGTTAACTGGAGCCGTGGCAGTCGCGTGGTAGATGGAGGGATTTGCCATGATGGAGATATCGTTAATGGGAATATATTAGCAGTGGGTATCGATTGAAGTGGGAATGGAGGCTGATGGTTTCAATTGGTCTTGCAGTGGGTGGAGGAACAGCACAGCACAGCACAGCAGGCAAGCTTTATAGCAGACACCGCGGGCGAGTTTGTTGAGGTCGTCAGGGCGCAAGCTTCCCGGAACACCGGCCGTCGGTGACCGGGGCCAGCCCTGAGTGCGGTGCGGCAAACCGAATTCGATCCAATGCAATGCAAACATTTGCAATATCAACTGGAACCACCGTCATGGAGTAGCAGCTATCGCAGCCGGATCCCATGCCTCCGGACGACAAAACCCACCAAGACCCCGCCGCCGCTGCAGGCTGCCCCGTCGACCATTCCACCCGAGCCGCCTGGCTAAAACAACAGCAAAATGGAAAACAGCCTCTGGAGCAACCGTCGGTGACCGACAACCTCAGCAAAGCCCGAGAGGTATCGTCGATTCCCAGAGTTACCATATCCAATGGAAATGCGGAGTCCCCAAATCCCCATGCCGCCTCTTCTGTGTCGCCGTCCGTAGGGAATTGGATCTACCCATCAGAGAAGATGTTCTTCGATGCCATGAAACGCAAGGATTGGGATCCCAAGGCAGAGGACATGCGTATGATTGTCCCGATACACAATGCTGTGAACGAGAGGGCGTGGGCAGAGATTAAAGAGTGGGAGAAGGGGAAAGGCAGCGAAAAGTATAATCTTGCAACCCTGCTTTTCATTCTCTGCTGCTGAACAATGGTTACTAACAAATTTAACTAGATGCGGTGGCCCGAAACTGTTATCATTTTCTGGAGATGCTTCAAAACTCTCACCGAAGGCTCGGATTCTGGTTCTCCTAGGTTACCAGGCCCCATTCGATAGACATGACTGGGTGGTAGATCGGTGTGGAACAAACGTTGAATACATTATTGACTTCTACAGTGGCAAGAGGGACCCGACACGGCCCGAAATACCTAGCTTCTATCTAGATGTTCGGCCAAAGTTAACAGTAGAGGGTGCGTGGATGAGAGCGCAGAGATGGTTCAATAGCTGGTTGTAAAACTCTGCCATTGATACCTTGTATATATTTCACCAATTACAAAAATTCACAGCTCCACCTTAACCCTAGAGTACGGTAAACATTAGTTAACAAGATATACTGTATTCACAGGCTCTAAACTACACGGTATTCGCCTCAAAACGCCTAGGAAATGCACACGAGAAAAAAGTGAACAGGAAATACAAGCTGTGCAAAAGACCTATCATACACGGTCACACCATAATATTCATAAGAACAGCCGGTTGACAAATTAGGAGGCGGTCTTTCTCTTCGCGGCCTCTCGAAGAAGCCTGATTTTCCGTCTAGCATCAACAGATAGACCAATGTTATCAAAGTATTGCTCGAACGCTTCACCAACCTTCTGCAATCCCTCATTAACAGCCGATGATAATGCAACGGCTTCAGGGAAAAGCTCCTCTTTCTCCGATGCATTGTTCCGCGATAGAATCTCTTTGGCATGAATATCTGTCCAATGGACTGGGGGCCCCGCCATATATTTGTCCAAGGCAGCTGAGATCTTAGTGAACTCTTCGATGATGCCCGCAAGCTCCTTCTGAACGGTTCCATATGTGTCCTCCTTCAACGATGCTAAAGCGAACCCCACCAGCGCATTGATTGCATCAACTTGGACACTTGCATCTGGGAGTAGACTGGTAGTCTTCCGTTGAATCGTCAAGCGGAGAGCGTCGCCATACTGGCTGTGTAGTACCGGATTCAAAAACTCGTAGAATTTAGACTCGACCACTTCTTTCTTGACGAGTTGACCTTTCAGGACGTCGAGGTTGATTGGCGACTTTGGCATATTTCCTGGTGTAGCCTGCCATTTGTCTAAGGTCCTCTGTTTGGCTGGTGTCTTCATGATATTCTCCTCTAATGGCTTTTGCGGAGAGAACCCCTTGATTTCTTTGACAGGAGAAGTGTTCTTCGGATCATTGGCAGCCGCAGGTGCTTCCGGCGGAGGTGTTAAATTCGTAACGATCGGTCCAATGGCCTCCCGGCATTCCGTAATAATCTGGTTCAGGGTATAGATGGGTTTCGTGAGTTCTTTGAAGATAGTTTCCCGGCGTGGAGCCATCTCTTTGGCGATATATGCTAGCTCTTTAAACGCTAGGCGACGGGAAAGGGGTTTCTTCTTAAGTTTCAAACCCAAGATAAGAGACCCATTTGGATCCGGTGATATTTCGCTGATGGTTTTTCCTTCTCGAATTGGGCCTTTCCCAAATTCGACGGCGAAGGAAAGATTCGTAGATTCCCAGGCAACGACGATTAGAACGGTCAACCAGATACTCCGGAAGAACAGATCGATTTTATCTGCCATCGGTTGTGATACATCCTCGGGTTCGATTCTGTGTATGGCAGACACAAATCATTAGTTCTAGTCTGAAAATACGGGTGTCTGGTTGAAACTTTGTACTTAGTGAATGATCCCACAACAATACGGCCGACACGATAGACGATTGGTCTGAACATCCAGTAACTGAATGGGCCCGAGGCGACGGACACGATAATGGTTGTGCCGATTCGCTGGATCGACTTCACTGCTGATTCGAGGAATGTCTGTGTAAACGATTTCTAGGCTCCATTGTTAGCCAGGTGGTTTATAGGTCCGTTTAATAGATTACCAATATGCTTACTTCCTCATCGTGCAGTTTCAAGTAATCCCTATCAGTCCAGATATGAATAAGGCCTTGGATGACCCCCAAAGGTACCGCGTAGAACCCAAGGTAGAGTGGACGCTCGTTCAATTCCCAATGGCCATGATAGCTACAGGCAGTTGTTAGCGTCACGTTTGCTTCAATATTATCATTAAGGGTAGTCCAAACATACATTGATTCCGTTGTGACTCCAAGCTCCGAGCTTGGTAGGGTATTCCAGAGATAAAACTGGATGATCAACCAAGCAGACACAATGTAGTAGAAGATGCATTTCGGGAGAGATCGGTTGGCGACCGAACGTAGAAGGCAATGGACATCGGAGAGGCTTTTATTCGACGTGGCTACGTATGATTCTCACATTAGCGATGGGCGATATCAAAACACTGAAAGCGTGACATACTGGAGAGTTGAGCGATTCGTAGGACAAGTATCGGCATTAGGAAGAAGAATAGTACAAGCGTATTGATGCCAGAACGTCCAAGCGGGAAAGCGGACCATGGCCCTATAGAGTCCTGTTAGTTGCTGTTTCCATTTCGACGACTGGGGAGGCAGTTACTAACATCCAGATATGTTCTCCATCAAGATATTGCCAACATAGGCGATTGTCAATGTCGTCCATGATGCGCGTACGAATCTTCGATGGAGAACCGGGGTAACAAGGGCGTGATAGTTAGGAGGTAGGGGTTTCGCCAGAGCGCTAGGCGCTTTAGTTTTTAAGATTTGGGATCCCATCCTCACTTTTCGAGGCTCTGTCCAAGGAACGGGAATGACTCCAGGGAGTTGCCCACGAGGAAGGGCTGTCTGTAGATAGCCGCTATCAAGGTTTCTAGATAGCGAATTCGATGGTACGGTAAGAGGAGCGGCCCGATAACCTGCGCCGATTTGGAAGCGGGGCCTGGGTCTCGAGGGTGTCTGGTAGAGTAGGCTTCGGTCTGGAAATGCGGTGCGAATGGATTGTTCTTGCTAAGAATGTCCTTGCATGATTTCGAGGATCCAAGATGCCTTATTGCCAGTGCAGCAGGCGCGGTTAAATGATATGGTTATGGGAGGTTGGATGTCGGAATTGGATGAAGTCGTGAAGTTCAGGGAAGTGGTATGGTAAGAGGTTCATAGAGGAGGTGAAGAGACGAGTTAAGAGTTTAACGCGCCCACAACAACAAAACACCACCACGACAACGACAGCCTCCCAAAACCCAACAAGATAGCCAGAACTAGAACCTCAACCTCAACTTCAACTTCACAAGGGCGAAGAATCATTATCAAAATGTCTGGCCGTGGAACTCCTGCCACAGCAAGTGGAGGCAATTCAGCCGCCCGTCAAGTCATCGATATCCTCCATGAAATCTCTACGTTGCTGGTAGGCTATATCATAGAATTCAGGCTTCAGCACTTGAATGTATATTAATTATTCGCTTGCATCTTCTGAATCGCTAGAATACGAAACTTGATCGAACGACGCTCTCGCTTTGCGTCAGTCTTATCGAAAACGGTGTTAACCCGGAAGCCCTAGCGGTAGATCTATCCTCTTCCTCTCTTCCTAACGAACGACGCACAACTAAAACTATACTTCATTAGGCCGTCATAAAAGAACTAAGAAAGGAGAGTGAACGACTCCAAGAAGAGGAGGACGAGGAGGAATGAATAATATGACAGGTGGCTACTAAACGACTTCATGTTTCTCACATTTCTAAGGCGTCTTGGGTGTTCGGGAAGGTCTCCAGCCAGGTCATGCATTCATTGGTATAAACGCTTTATCTTCTAGCCACAGTGTGATATTTGGCATTATTAATATAGGCCGAGGACCCAACTTTATGTATCTACAATACAGTGGTTTCTCACATCAGAACCCTTCTGTCCTTCGTTTCTTAGCCTTCCTTGAGTCACCATATTTCCCTCTTTGGACCTGAGAAGCAGGAAATCTCTGACTCGAAGTAACCTGCGACGATGATATTGGAAACAAAGCCGAAGTCTCACTGCGTGTGGCAGGCTGTGTCATTGGAAAATCCCCACCCTCTTGGATTCCTTGCATCCGATCGCCATTCGCTGCAGACGATGTTCCCCGACGCCTCGAGCCTTTGCGGGACCGTGACCGCGATCGCGACTGTGACTGTGATCTTTGGGAATCTTCAATGATCTGCTGTTGGATTCTGGATACCGGACGCCATTGGTAATTTTCTGGTGATTCGTTGACATCCCAGTCCTTGAGAAGACCGTCTATATCTGCATCTCCAATATTGCTATGGGTCACTGGCGTGAAGTTTTCGAGGAACATTCGAGGATATGCAGTCGATCCTCTGCTTCGAGATGAACCTCTGCTGCTGAAGCCTGGGACTCTACCAGATTCTATGATATCAACATCCTCGTCCAATGAACGAGGATGAGATATCTGTGAATTCGCGGCCTGTGAGCCAGATTCTATGCCGCCATCAGATACTATTGGCCCCCTCAGCTGCTCCGGGGCTACAAGTCGAGGGTAAGCGCCGATTGAAGAGAGTCCAACGTCAATAGCCACCATTCTTGCGAGCCTCTCTCTTCTCAACCTTAGCTTTGGGGGCGAGTTAGCTGGGAGGCTTTCGAGCCAGACTTTGCTCAACGAATCATAAAGAACTTCCGTGGCCATACCACCATCCCATTTGCTTCCATTTTCCTCAACTAAGTTTAGGAGCGTCCAATAAATATCGTTGAAACTCCGAGTATGCCCTAGATTAACGACGCTAATCGAAGAAGGCCCTTCGGTGAGCGCCAGACCGTCTACTCTCGTGAAAAGCGTATTCAGGTTGTCAAATAGTCCCTCCAAACCTGTCTTCGGATGTAGACTTTATATAAATCAGCAAGATATTCCAGTAATTATACTTGAATACGTGCCACTCACAAGGTTAATAATCCGGAGTCTATGACCTCCTCTTCATTTTCAGGATTGATAAAAGATTCTAATCTCGCCAAGTATTCCTGCAGAAACGTTTGTCCGTCTTCCTGTCCCCCAGTTCGATATATTGGCCGTTCGTCTTCGAATGCCTTTTCATAAACACTCCTCAGATTCATGATAGAAACATTGGATCCATCTCGAGCTCGTATCGATGTACCAAGTGACAGCCTCTCGAAGGTCGAACCCAAATCTGCACCATCATCTTTACTACCTCGACGACCCTGGTCGTCACTCTCATCGCTGGAGTCAATAATTTGATTGCTCAATGCAAGCCGGTTTCTCC
Source organism: Arthrobotrys sinensis (assembly GCA_036971225.1). Classification (NCBI taxonomy): domain Eukaryota; kingdom Fungi; phylum Ascomycota; class Orbiliomycetes; order Orbiliales; family Orbiliaceae; genus Arthrobotrys; species Arthrobotrys sinensis. The sequence goes on along the minus strand of JAJTTV010000017.1, from coordinate 1,043,742 downwards.
TGCGACTCTTATGAAATATCCGAGCATCGATGCTCGAATTTAGAGTATAATCTTGCTTCCAGATGTCATAGTTTGAACCAATCGTCGCTAAAGCGAAGACATCTGACTTTTTTTCCATTCCGTCTTTGGTGGTCTGTTCGGTAGAGCCCTCCAAAAGGACGAGCCCTAGTATTGGGCAATCTGACCATTTGGCTACGAGGAGCGATAAATCCAAGGGTTCCCCTTTACCAAGACCCCATAAAACACCTATATTAGGGTTATATCGTGAGTAGATGAGCGCGCATTCAACTAAAATCAGCAGCAAATTAGGAATGTTTTCTGCCGCCTAATTAGAGAATATACGGTCTTACCGTCATCCAGATTCCAGACCGAGCAGCACAGTGATCGGTCTTCGGGATGCCTGCAATGCTTCCAGCTCAAGGCTGTCCTAATTTCCGACCCTAGTTCGAGGACCTGTAAAGTGTAATTCGTCAAGAGTAGGAGGTTTCCTGGCTTGAGTTGCGGCCGTACGATGCTAACCAACTCGACATCGCCTGATGATCCTTTGACAATACTTTGGAAGATATCTATTTTCGATCCTGTCTATTCAAGTTTTTAGGGGCTATCCAATCTCTCGTCGGAAGGGGGGTTCGTACTATAATATCTATCTTGAAGAGTTCTCTCCGAGTGCCGATTAATAACTCCGATTCGACAGTGCCCCATGTTATATTCGCCCACGCCAGTGTAATATCCTCAGGCGCAAATATCTCCCCTGATGCTACCGGCTTGGGGAGAACAGGAACGTATTTGCTCTTTTGGGTCTTTCTCAATGGGAGATCCCAGACACTCCACTTCCCCGCAGTGTCTACGAAAGCGATTTGTTCACCCCTCCACGGATTAACAGCGACGTGAAGAAAACTACTACACCCAATCACCTGTGCCTCAATAGTCCCTAAGCATGTAGCACTAAAGAGAGGGTCGCCAGCTATCAACCCAGATTCGCTCATTATTTGAACGATATAGATCAACTTTTGCGTCCGGATTACAATGTAAGCTAGATAGAACGCAGAGGTTAGTAGAAATCACCAGGTAATGGGATTGTGATATATCGGATGCTTACGTTTTATTCTCCCGGTTTCTACCTCGTAAATGGGCTGGATTTGCTCAATGGGGCCATCGCATTCAAAAACAGATTGAAGTTGAGGCTTTATAGAGGGTCGACGTATTAGAAGGTCTTCTTTCGCAAATCTCTGCTGTTGTATCGCCGCAACAGCTACACGTAGACTTTAGCAATGATATCTTTTGTACATCTACAAGTTCAGGCATATACCTATCCTATCACCAACTATACCGGTTGCATAGACCAGGACTCTGCGAGAAAAATGACTACTCCCCACTAAAGGCTGTGGATCCGTGGAAGATGCAATCACCAGGAGCGGGCTTGTTTTCGACACTGCCCATTGGGATAAATGCTGCACCCCCCTGGACTCTTCATACATATCAATGATCTGGTTCACTGCGGGAACGAATTCAGTGTGCGTCCCTGTCTATAATTGCCGGAGGAACGACCTGTCAACAACCAAGATCTCATGCCAAAGTCTATAGGGGATGCTTTGAGAGATTTACAAATCGCAGTGCAAGTTTTTGACGTCCTCCCTTCGCGATGCTGGAACCATCGCCCTCGATGGAGGGTGGAACCAACAAGGCAGGGTCGCCCAAGGCAATCACATCTCGTGCTTTGCAAGAAATCGTTAGAAAATGTTTATGATGTTTTAATAGGATGTTATCTTTTCAACTTACGAGACTGTGATCTTCTCACGAAACTCCATTCGCCCTTTTGAGTTTGGTACTCAACATGACCTAAAGTGCCATATTCTATAGTAGACATGATCGCGATGCATTATTTGATATGCACTTTAGTCCACCAAAGCTTGACTGAACTGAATTTGTTGGGTTATCTGGAAACCAGCAGGGTTTGGCACATGGTGACCAGTAGGCGCGAGGTCATCGTGGTTTGGTTTGGTGTTTGGCTTAAAATTCTCCAACAAGGCCAACTCCGTAAGCTCCATAAACCTACGCAAGCCCAGCACCAACCACATTTCACAGGTATAAACACCACATCAAACATCTCCCAGCCGCGACGATGACTAGTAGGCTTCGAAGACCGTTCGCCTTATCGACGAGCGATGACGATGGTGATGATAGCAACGCTATTCCTCTGGATGAACAAGGTGAACTCTCTTTATGCTTCTGGCTTGTTGGATCCTTGATATTACTTCAAATGTCATGACGAAGCTTGGGCTCGCTAACGAATCTGGAGTATCAAGAGCAGGAAGCTCTGATCGAAGAACTCAAAAAAGCAAATGATCGAGAAAATGCATTCTTTATTGTTAGATCCCCTCATTGTCCTTGATATTTATTTGAATGCTGTTTCCAGATTACTAAACCGTGTTTTTATTTCCCCCTCAACAATAGCTTGCATTTACTTGCGTCTGCGTAATCCCCGCAGTAGTCCTTGCAATTCGCCTTTGGGTGGGAAACGGCTCTGGGGTTGACATCCTCGCAATATCGTCACTGGCAATGTCCGGTTTCACCGTCCGCTATGTTCCAGTAGGCCAAGCAGCTCAGGAGTTTCTTTCCCCTTTGGAAACGTGGATTCCAATCCTCAACCCTATTCTTATTGTCGTAATTACCGTCGGTGCTTACTTCACAAATCGACATCTGGACCATGACTACCTTTTATATCTGCCACTCTTTGTTTGGTTGGCGATCATAGTTGGAAGGAGGGCGATGGCAAGTGTGAATTTGGGAGAGTTGGAGAAGCTCAAATACAAATATAAAGGTGCATAAATTGTCTGCATAGTCAGCTGAATTAAAGATATCCTCGATTGATTCATGTAAAGGAGCAGTCTCGTATTCAAGAAGCAAATATTATTCCGCGTTCTCCAAATACTAATCTATGGGTAAAATTAATGCTTTGCCCGAGCCATGGTCCCAAAACCAATCGGCGAGAAGGCTTCGTAGTTTCTGGCTGAAAGGAAAGTGCTCGCATGGATATCTACGCTGTTTGTAGCAGTACAAAGAAAAAACAGTTCGCACAAAAACAACAAAGATTATTCATTTTTGATCTTTTCGGCTCAAGTCTATTGCATCCAAAGGTGTATGAAAGGAGGGAAATGAAAATGATAAATGATAAACAAAAAGATGGAACCCGAGTGTCAGCAACTTGTCGATAAGTCTGGCTGCTCGATTCCCAAGTCAGCGTGTGCCCATCGAATGCTGTCTCAAAGCCACCACCATCCATCGGCCCAGTCTTGATTCTCTTCTCCAGCTTTGTAATCTGCATCTGTTTTCTTGCCATATGGCAGAGGTCCACGCATGTCGCCTTCCTTACCAATAAGTCACATGTCATCATTATCATCGAGTTCGCTCGGTCGTAGAAGACCGCCAACCTTCGAATACTTCTCTCTCTCAGCCCTACGCGCCTCTTCGGCTTCGTTCTCGCGGTCCTCAAGATAGAGTTCTGCGTTGTCACCCGCGAATTCTTTGAGTTGGATCAAGAAGTCACGGACATTATTCTTGAATTTCGTTAAGTCTCCCGTGTAGTCAAAGAGACCTTTGACGAAAGTTTGAATTTGAAGACTGTGCAGAAATTTGTTAGTTTACAGAAGTTACGAGACGTGATGGGGCCAAAACGTACGGCTTCAAGTGATTGAACGCATTGATCAGGAGGTTGCTGACGAATTGGCTGAGGAACTCTGGGTTGGAAGTCCCAGCAGGCGCTTGGCCATCTGTGTATAGTGGGCCTTGGATCTTATCCGATTGTGCAATTGAGAACATTCGGGCCAGTAAGGTTGTCTGGAGCTTGAACCCTAAAGTCGATACATCAGCGGTTGAACTAAGAAGTGCTAGGACAGGACTGTTTTCGCAGGGACATACCAGCCTTGTGATCAGTGTCCGTAAGGACAAAGAAGATATCTTGAAGAATTGGGATAAAAAACTGCTGGAAGAAAGCAGTAGCAGTTGCAGCGTCTGTTTCATTGACATTGTTGACCAATTCAATGCACATGTTCAGGCCGGCGGCTTCGACTTCTCTATTGTCGTGCTTGGCGGCCCATAGACAGGCATCAATGATATACTTGAATTGACGAGTATCAAGTTTGAGAAGAGCTTAAACGAAAAAAAAAAAGGAAATTAGTACAGAGGGGGCCTATGGAATATGCAGTGGCATCATACCTGCAAAACAGTTCAGGTTTATGGCCCGAAGCAACTTGAAAAATTCGACACGGTGCTCGGGGTATTCCGAAAAGTCCTTGTTGATCATTTCAAGGGTGCACTCGAAAACGTTCACCATAATTGTAGGAACCTTATCCTCCATTTTGGTCTAATGTAGTGTTAGATTTGATCGAAGAACACCCATCAGAGGGGCCTGTCTAAGGATAAGGAGTGCTTGAGAAATAGATGACTAACCCGTAACTTTGAAATGATCGTAGAGATGACATTCAGCACCTCTGGGTCTCGAGCATCTGGGACGCTTCTAGCATAGTCACCAAGTATGGCATCTAGCAGAGGAGGTACGATGTCGTCATTGACCGCATTTAGGTCGTCCGCCTTTTGGACGTAGATGTCGATAAGTTTGAGAATCTCTTTCTTGACAGTCCTCAGCCCGCGGACCCGTGGGGTTTTTGTTGCAATCGGCCCTGTAAATTTTTTTAGAAATTAACAAGTTCTCATGGTCTTAGCAACCTGAAAAGCAGGGCATACCTTCTTGGGCAACAGCAGTAGAGATCATCCCACTGACTGCTCTATACATCGACAACATGTCCATGTAAATGCGCCCAAGCTGTGGATAAAAGTAGGGCCCAATAGAGCTACAGGCGGAAACGTTCGTTTTCATAACATTTCCAATAACCTTGACCGTGCTTTGATCCTCGAGGATAGAGGGGTTGATGTTTGCCTGTGCAATTATTTGATCCCACTAGAAATGGTTAGTATCGTTATGGGGAGGTATAGCTATAATCCAAGACTTACAGCCGCATTCGGGAACGCCATGAGCTCTTGAAGCAGGCGCTCCTGGGCATGGCTTTGGCCTTGTGCACTGATCATATAACCGCAAGCTTCATAAAAGGTATGAACCTGCTGAGGACCGAGGTCATTGGTGATTCGGGACATATTACGGACGATCTCCTCAATAAACGGCTCGGTCTCTCCAGGTTGTAAAGCTACAAAGTGCCTCTTGCACTTGTTAGCGATTTTTATGAATGTATCACAGGCCATGTCCTGAACACCTAGGTTGCATATGATCGTTAGCGTTGAACGGTCTACTGAGAAATCGTGCTCGTAATACCTTCGTGCGTCTCATGCATGAACTCGAATAGTTTGTTGACGACTGTTTTCAGGAATTTCCAGTGCGCCTTGAGGAACCTAGGATACTGCCCGACAATGTACATGATGTTCGAAGCCACGACAGCCTTGTTATCTTTGCCGCGTTTCATTTCGGTCAAACCCAAAAGGTCCTTGATAACGGTAACCAAGAATCTCTTTTCAGTTTCCTCATTCATTGCACCGGAGATTGATCCAATAGCCCAGCAAAGCGTGTTGCAGTTGGCCCATGACCACTCGCTGCCGTCGACCTGTCTTGCTAGTTTCTCGGACATTATCGTTTCGGTGTCCACAACATCCAGATGTGTGAGATACACCAAACATTCACGAGTGGTTTTGTAGAGCTGAATAGTATCGCCTTCTTTCACAAACTCGCGCACGATTTCACCCTCGTCATTTTCGACGATAAGAACCTTTGGTTTATCGTCAGCAGGTCTGTAGACGTATCATGTTATGTTGAGTGGGAAAACATACTTCTTCTGGCCGGACCATTCCTTCGATCATGACAAGCCTTAAGTTTGATAGAACCTCTGTGTACATGTGTTTTCGTAACGGATAACTGTTCAGCAGATTTGGCGGAGGAGCACCGCCGCTTAGAAGAGGGTTGAGATCCGACATAGGGAGTTGCTGCATTTCTTCGTAGAGCTCCGCGACTAACTTGGTCCAGTATTCCAAGCAAATCTTGAAGATTTCTCTGTCATTGATTTGGCTGATACGAATGAGGTAAAGATGGGAGTGAACCAAATATTCTTTATTCGGGAGGTTTTCGATCAACTGGCCAAGGCGGTTAGCACATATTCTGCCTGAAAATCGAGCCTGTAGGAGCATACCTTAACGTGAGGTGTGAAGAAATTGCAGAGGAAGATGGCAAGGTTCTGGATGAATTCCTGATCCCGAGGAGGACTATTTGGATATATCGACCGCAAATCCGTGGTAATGGGTATGATTTCGGCAATGGTGGTCATGACGTTGGTGAACATTGCAACGAGCTTTTCTTCGTAGTGGATTTGACCACTGATCTGTAAACCACCAATCTCCGTGAGGCACTTCAAAGTAACGTTTCGGAAAACGGGAATTGGCAGAAATCGGGTTCTTAATGTCTCGATAATGGGCGTTTCGAAGATATAGCCAAGTGGGATCCAGTTAAGAAACTTGAGCAGAGTTTCTAGGGTCGCTAGAAGCAATGTTTCGGAGGTCGCACCAGCAAGAACTTCCTGACACAGCGTGAAAATGGCAGAGAACTCATTGCACATTGTCGATTTGAGATTCTTTGTCTTAGCTTGGGTCATCTGCTCTGCCGAATAGTCGAAAACTTCTTCGGAAAGCAAACGTAGGATAGCCATGTTGTTCTCGCAGATCGAGAGATTGGTTCGGCAGGATTGCACGATTTCTGGGATGAACGAAGGCCAATTGTGCGGCCATTCTTGCTTGAGGATGTTGACGAGGACCAAGTTTAGTTTGTTGATGAGAGTCTTGTTTTGCTTTAATAGCTCTTCCGACGATGAACTCTGGATGATGAAGTTGACGACGAAATTTCGGATCCCTAAATAACAAAAAAAAAAAAAAAACGCGAGTAAGTAGCTAGAACCGAAAGAGGAGCTTGAGTTTAGAACAACCTTGACACTGGTCCTTAGGCAGGATTTTCCACCTGGTCTGGATGACATTGTCCAGGACTTGGAGCCCGAGATCTGGAAAAAAAAAAAAAAAAATCTGTTAGGGATAAGCCGATGGAGGGTGCCGTGTGAAGCACATACACTTGGTTTGAGGGTAGGAAGACGATTCTAGGATCTTATCTACCATTGACCACGAGTCGGGGTTCTCCCGAAACTGAAACACATTGCAGGTCAGTAAATGAACGAGGAAGGGTTTGAATAAATTGTGCCTACCTGGTTCATATATCGTTGAGCCGCATCGCGCTATAATCCGTGCACAGGATAGTTAGCAAAAGGCGAGATCTTCAGGTCCTAGATGGACAAGTAGATGGTGAGAGTTTACAGTAGCACCCCGGCCTTCGTAGAAACTCCGGACCTGAGTGTCCAGCTCCTCGATTGAAGCCATGGGTATATGGGTGTTGAGCAGAGATCAAAAGGTGTCTAAGGCCGGAAGATGTCCTGGTGAGGAGGACGGAAGATGAGATGGATGTCAAGGGAAGAAGCAAGCTGTGGTGATGGTGGTGATGATGATGATAGATAGATATTATCGAAAGGCGAAGAGAGGATATGGCGAGCTTGAAAATCGCGAGATGCAAGCGGGCAAGCAAGCAAGCTATGTCGACTTTGCAGGATTTTGGCGGTAGCGGTGGTTGGTGGTCAACCTTTTGAAGTGGAGGGTTTTCGTGTGTGGTGTAGCGGGGTAATCTAGGCTGCGCTTGACCAAAGGAGGAGTGCAAGCTGGGAGAGCTGACTAAAAGTATGGGAAGGGGAAAACACAACGCGTTGACTGGTGTGATCCTCGGCCGTATCGATAGAGATAGAATACGATATGATATGATATGATAGGATGGGATGGGATCTGATAAGCAGTTGGTTGATTGGATTGTTTACTGGCACTTGGATACTGGGTATTATCAGTCTATGTTCTACATTCGAGGTAGATACCGGGCACGTGATCTTGGTGATGCTCAAAAGGTCCTCAGTCCAAGCATCTCAAACAGCTATCTCGAAGGATCCAATCCCATCCATCCCATCCCGAGCTCAGCATACTCTATATCTAAAAGTGTGTAAGTATCCACTTGGCACTCTAACTGCTGCAAGCTAAGCACTCTAATATCTCGTTAGAGCCGTTATTCGGGACGACCTTGAAGCTAATACTATACTACAGATCTAATATTACCTCGGAGATACTTTGTCTTTGTGCGTGTACTGCATCGCCAGCGGACTTACGTATTGACTCTGGGTAGGATAATATACGAAGTACGTACGGCACGGGGCAAATCCACTCCACTTCACTCACTCTATTCGAGAAAAAAAATCTCATCATCAGGCTTCTTGTATGAGAAAGGGCAGGTGCTCTCGATTATTATCCGTCCTCACCGAGATTGCATATATTGGCAACCCTGGGCGAAATTGCGTGGGGAATCCCTTCAAATTCCATCTCTATCCCTTTTTGCAGGCAATCAAAATGCAAATTTGCTGGGCCAAACCCGGTTCCCATTAGACACCTATCACAACCACAACCACAACTTACAACCACAAACCAACAAGCTTTCCACTGGGCAAGACACCCTCAATCGTGCTGCGTATGACATGTACCACCAATCCAACTAATCCATCCATCCATCCACCATCTGTCCTCCTCCCCCGTGTCAGTACGCACATATGTCGCTGTCAAAGTCGTTAGCTGAACCTCGCATACGCACTACATAACTCGGTAAGTCCCTTAAACATCGATGCATTGGTGACATGACAGGCGTCTGCAGGACTTCATGTCATACCCAGACACATGCTGCCTGCCCTGCAGTGTTCGCGAAACGAAATTGGACGGAGCCATTGAGTTTGGGCCCAGAGACTAGCCTCCAACAGCAGGATGCAAGGAACCTGTCCGGGATGTCTCGCATCCAGGGCCTATTATTGGTCCTCAGAAGGCCCCCTTTTCCACCTTTTTAGATGTTGGCTTGCTGCTGTAGCGGTGCTGTGCTGCTGCACCATCCCATCGTGAGGGAACGGCTCCTCTGATTTTTTCTGTTACGCATGCACACAAGCCCCCGACGACGCCCCCTTCCCCTTCTTTTCTTTCCTTCTTTCCCTTCTTTGCTTCTCTCACCTTTCCACTCTCTTCAATTTCAATCAAACATGTCACGCTGAACCAACCGAAAAGAGACGCAGGCAAAGAGACAAAAAGAACCACCCTCCCTTTCGTTATTGATTTTTTGATATTCTTTCGTTCTCGTCACTCATTCTTTCGTCTTCGCTGCTGGTATCGCCGCTGCTTGTGTGCGACTGCAATTGTGTATTTCCAACTACATCCACTCCTTTGAAACACCATTTTTAACGATCAATTCAACGATTTCCCTATCCGACCCTTTTTGTCTCCAGCCACGCCTTCTTCACCTGCTGGATATACATACTGAAGATCGCAAATAAAGAAAGAGAGAGAGAGAGAGAGAGAGAGAGAGAGAGAGAGAGAGAGAGAGAGAGAGAGAGAAAGAAGGAAACATCGAAAAGAAAGAACAGAGNAAAAAAAAAAAAAAAAAAAAAAACTCAGAGCGTATTTCGAATCATCACGACAAGAATTACTTGCGACTTAGCCTTTGAAGGAATTTGTGATATTTCCCAATGAAGCATCAACATCAACATCCACACAGGCGGGCGCCTCAGCGCCAGCCTGTCGCTGCGATCCCCAATGCTTATGAGCGCGCGGCACCAACCCTGGCGGTTCGAGATGCTATCCTTCCTCGGGCTACACCGACAGAGAGCAGTAGTTGTGCCCCCGATGACAACTCCCCACGTTGCGAGAAACCCATTTCCAACTCCACAATGACATTACCGGTTGTCTTGGGTATAGCGTAAGTTTATGCCCTGGAGTCACTCCTAAATGCAGTGTCGCTCGAAACTAATTCATCAAAATCCGGGGTAGTATTCCATTAGTCGGTGCCCTGATCATCCTATTTGTACTACATCAACGACATTTGCGCAAACTTAAGGCGGAGGACAGAATGGACAAGACGAAGAGCATGGACTTTGGCATGGAATACCCCTCCGCTGGTGGAAAGAAGAGTCGAGGACTTGGAGGCGCTGGAAACTCTTCGGGACGACATAAAAATCAACTATCGCTGGACATGGACGTCGCTGCTCCCTATTTACTACCACCAGAATTGCAAGGCTCTCGTGAGAGTCTCCATTCGATGTCCAGGGTTTATGTTGCCGATGACGATAAATATAAACCATCCAACTCGATCAACCGACTCCCATACGGGAATGGTTCAGCTGCGCCCTCTATCTCTTCCCGCGACAACAGAAATGGCACCCGTCCCAACCGGGATTCTTCCTTGTATACGGCCTCTATTCGACAACATGAAGATAGCACTGAAAGTCTTACCGCAGATCTCCTCGGACACTCTAGCAAAATGGCCACCTCTGCTCCTCCTGTAAGGGGCGCTTCTCTACCTTCGAATCAGAAGACTATTCCCGAATTGCAAGTACCTGAACCAGCTTTCGATGCTTCTCGCAACCACGGCAATACGCCCTCTCGCGGGCCGGGTCTGTTCGCTGCACAAACTGAGGGCCGGGATTCGTATATCGACAAGGACGATGGCGATTTGCGAAGGAGCCATATGCATCTTGTTCCCCATATCGGTTTTGATACTCCAAGCGAGCTAGACACTCCAAAGCCAACCCAAGTCATCTCAGAGAAATCCGCAGAGTTACCCACTCAGCCGTCCCCAGCCCAGGAACTGCAATCACAACCTGTCGCCCAAAAACCGCCACAGTTGAAACTCGATGAAACGGCATCAATCCCTTTCGAAGGATTGAATTTTGGAACGGAAACCTCTGCTGGAAGAACCGACAATGATGCATCGCTCCCGCAAGTTGTTGAACCAGAACCCCAGCAAGCACCAGCCCCACAAACCCGGATGAGCACTATGGGCGGCCTTGAAGTCAACTATGGTGACAGGCTAGAGCCCCGCAGGTTGTCATACGGATTCCGACCATTGCCACCTGCAGCCGAAGCCGGTGAGGATGCAGAAGAACGTGCAATGCGCATTCGCTCATTCTACAAAGAGTACTTTGATGATGCGAACCCAGGCGGGCTTGATTACTACGCCCAAGCTCAGGCTCCTGAACCAATGCCCGCTACTGGACATAACGGCGGTGACGGCTACAACAACTATCATAGAAACCAAAACGCCAATTACAACCAAGGGTACTACGAACAAGACTACTCGAACGGATATAACCAAGAATACGGTGACTACTACCAGGACAACAACGCTGGTGCATACGATGATCAATACTATGATGATACATATGCCAATCCCCAGAGGCCATTTGCGGAACCACCCACCCGCAGAGCAATGACGCCCCCTCCTCGCGCACCTCCCCGTTTCCAACAAAATGCAGGTCCACGGCCAGGATCTTCTGCTAGCAACCGAGGTCCTCCACCACCACGGTCGTACTCCTCGCAAAGCAACCGTTATAATGGGCCGCCTTCCCGTGGTATCCGTGCCCCCTCAAGTCTCCGTCAAAACGCTCTCCCTGAAGAACCGTTGTTGATTCTCCCGACGCCACATCTTCTTAAGGAAGACGCTTTTGCTTCTCCTATCGCGTTCGCTCCCGCCCCCCGCTCAAAGGAATTCAGAAATGGAACTGAGTCCGAAGTCGGTAGCGCCAAGGGAGGCATGAGACCCTATTCGCCTGGTGTCAGGGCCCACACTCCTCTTGCCTCCGCCTTTGATGAATTGAGCGTTTTGCCTACCCCGTAAGCTTTCTCTCACTATTTTCACTTCGATGATAATTGGAAGCGATTAACTAACCTAAATTTTTTTTTAGTCACCAACTGCGTAAATCTGGAGCGTTCACTGGCCTTGACTTTGCACCTCCGCGAAAGTTCAAGAATGACGGTGGAGATAACTTCAGCGATACTGGCAGTATCAGAAGCAACCGCACGGGTTTGTCGGCTGCACACCATAGTAGAACGGGAGCGTATCGCGTCAGCCGTCTGCCGCAGGACGTTGTACCGACGACTGAGAACATGTCAGCGAGCCTCAAACCATCTTGGAACATGCACAATAATTAGAATAGCTTGACATTTCAATAACGATGCCACGCTTCTGCTTTTCGGGGTTGTCTGTTTTTTTTTTCCCGTCCCTTCCTGCGATTCCGTATTTCCTATTGGCTTTTCCCTATACTTTTTATTTTCCTGTTCCTCTAGAAGCCCCTCTCGCTCATGCGTACGTATCGTCTCTGCTGGAATATTGGCGTATTTGAAGGAGTATATATTAAGGCATATCACTGCGAATTGTTTTGTGGACTGATTTTGAATCCTCGCGGCACAAACCGAATCAGCTGGTACGATCGATTTTCGAGGTCTCCGATAATTTTCATTTCTTTCTGTCTCTCTCTCTGAAAGACACTTTTCTCTCTCTCCCTCTCTTCTTTCTTAAAGGCTCCTTTCTTTTTTGTTTTCGTTTTCGTTGCTATACAGCCGTCGTTTCTTTAACAACCAAAGGGGCCATATATTAATAAATAATGGTCCTTTATGGATGGAGGGGATGCATATGCATATGGGCACGGCAGACAGATCGTCCGATGAATGGATGAATGGGCAATTTCTTTTCTGTCTGTCAATATGTAGCTCCACAACCATCGTGTACAATAGAACAAGAAGAAATATACAAATCATAACCACCACATATGCATACTTGTGCCAGGCAAATTTGTCCCACTCTAGAATTAACGTTGGGAAGGGAATCATTTTCTTCCTCTTCATCACATATTGATTAATTGCAGGAGCGAGAGTATTCAAATATTTTCGCCAATACCTGGGAAACGGAAGATTTATATTGTTGACGGAGCCAAGCATTCTGAACGTGGAGTCGTTGGGAAGGTGGGAAACAGCGAGTGTGCTTGATGGAGCAAGTGGAGGCCGTGCTGCAGGTACATTGTGTCCGTGTATAAGATTTATTGAGGCGGCTCGTTATGAGCTGGCAGGGATGCGATGGCAATTGGAGCGGCAATTCAATCAAGCATGCCAATATTCAATTAATGCAGTTCGATGTAGCATTTGCAGAGAAACCTGGCCGGGATCACCCAATCCTGTCCTGTCCTGTCCTTTTTCCCTATTATTATTTTTGGTGTCTCCTCCCTCATTCATCATCGTCACCCTCTTCTTCCTCTTCCTCTTCCTCTTCTTCCTCCCAATTAAGACTCTCCCTTCCCCGTCAAATCGCATCAGCCACTGTGGACCATCTCCGGTTTTCTGGTTCTCTGGTTCTTCTTTTCCCTTCCTTCCTTCCTCCCTTCCTTCTTCCTTCCCTTCCTCTGATCTCGTGCCTTCCCTTTTTCCGATCCAGGCTAACCAAACCAAACCACCACCGCAACAACCACCACCACCACCACCACTGTGGGTCTGTCTAATATAACCCACAGCCAACACTGCACCTAACTTCCGTCAAAATTCGCGTCCTTCCTGACTGCAGCGACCGTTTAATATAAGGCTGTGCACGCTGCGCTGCGCCGGACTGTTTTGATCTCACTACAGCTCCAATTTGGACTTGACTGATCGCAACTTTCTCACCTCGACATCACTTCACCCCCTTTTCCTTACTCCTGTCGTCCTTTCCATTCCATTGTCTTCGTCGACACTTCAACACTGTCCCTTTCCTTGAATTGACACATTCGGTTGTTGTTGATTCCGTCCTCACCCTGACTTCGCGGCCTGCAACCAACACCACAACCAACACCACTACAACAATCTTCAGCCCGAATATAAATACAAAAAAAAAAACACTCTTCAATCCAACAACATCCTCTCGGAACCATTCGGATTCCGACCGTTTGATATTAATTCTATATCTCTATCCTTAATATAACGTCTAAAGACGTAATTCTTAAAGATGTCGGACACAGGTAATGCGAACGAACCTAAAACCCCTTTCTACCCCTTTGATCTATTCCTTCGCACTTTAACCTTATATTGGTGACGAGCTAACACTTTATTTTGCTCGATTTCTTTTTAAACAGCCATATCATCTACTCCTACCGGGGAGACGACATTGCCCGGGCAATCGGAATCTAGCACAATTGGGCCCACCGAAACCCCTTCCCCGACAGACCAAACCACCACAACGCCTGAAGAAACGACAACTGCGCCGGAAACAACAACCGCTCCAGAAGAAACCACTACTTCTGCACCGGAATCGACAACTGAAAGTACTCCGGAACCGACTTCAACAACGGATGAACCATCGTCAACGACGGATGAGCCTTCGAGTACTACCGAACCGTCGAGCACCGAGGAGTCTACTACCGAGCCAGCGTCATCAACAACTTCAAATGTTACAGTCATCACCGTCACACCGACCTCGGGTGGCGATACCACCATCACAATTACCACGACATCGGTCAATACAGATCAGTCAACAACCAGCTTCCAAAGCAGCTCAACACAAGTGTCTTCATCTACTAGCTCTTCGTCGATTTCCGGGACTGCAATCCCTTCAACAGGCGGAGGTGGCCTCAGCCAACCAGCAAAGATCGCAATCGCAATCATAATACCTATCTTCGCTGTAATCCTTATTGCATTCCTCGGGATTTTCTTCTGGAGAAGGTATAAGAAGCGCAAGGATAGCGAGGAAATGCGAAGGAAGGAGGTTGAAGAATACGGCTACAACCCCAACAACGATGTATCGGGTTCGGGACCCGCCGTCATGGCCGCCGCTAGCGGAGCGAATCAAGGAGGTGATATGGCCGAGGTGGAAGCCGGCTACCGTGGCTGGGGAAACACTGCAGGAGGTCGTAAGGCGTCTGCTCCATTATCAGCAAGCGCTACAACAAACACAACGGGAGCAGGATATGGTAATACTTTTTCCAATGCAGCCGCCAATGGAGGCCAACAATTCCCCTCCCCACAGCAACCAGAGCTTTACGGTTCACCGGTGGCGGCTGGAGCGGCCCCAGTCGCTGCGGGTGCTACAGGAGCTGCAGTTCTCGGCGCCGCCCATTTAGAAGAGGAGAAACAAAACCGTGATCGTCATTCGCACTCCCCGCTGCTATCCAGCCCGACGAATCGACCCAGCACAGCTGATTCCAGTACCATTGGGGCTCCTGCGACCACTGGCCCGAGTGAGCTAGATGATGGCCTTCATCGAGGTGATTCCGTCGCTTCGTCTCGCTACACAAATGCGACCCGCCAGTCCGAAGACAGCGGTGCACACGAAGTTCCTGGAAATAACGGTTATCGGAACACTTATGTATCGGATGGTAATGACTACTATAACGATGTTGCAAATCCGTATGCCGGGGACTATGACTATCACGAACACGCACCTGAGCAGGGGTACCATCAACCTCCTATGATCCAGCAAGTCGGTGCTCGGAGAAATACTAGGATTGAGACCCCACCCGACACTCACTATGCTCAAATGCCACGTCAAGGGACTAGCGGAATTGCACAGAACTTTTAAAACACGATTTGTGCATCCTCTAGTTTTTTGGGGGGCTTTTTATTTTATGTTTGCTTCTTTTTCTCCATTTTGTTTCTCGTCCATCGGCCGATAGTACGCATGTAATAGCTACGGCGATTTTTCGAGGTATTGGTCGATGGCATGACATGCATACGCTAATGTTGTTCTAATTGCGTTACCTCACAAGCTTAATTATTCATAGCATAATCTGGGATTGGCGAACCTCTTTGGTCAGGTTCAGTTTCGTTTCCCTTTGTCACACGGAGTTACCTTATTTTCTCTCTTCTCTGCTGTCGCCTGCATACAAAAATATAGGTCTTCTTTCTCTCCATCGCATACTTAAGTACTTAGTTGGTTCTCCTGTTCATATTAACTTTTTCTTTTCCTTTTTCCTTTGTTTTTGGTACTCCTCGGGTTTATTGGGAGGAAAATTCATGTGGGACGTCATTGGCATCTTTGTCGTTTTGGTGGTTTTATATCTGTTACATTTTACCATACTGTGTGCTACGTACGAGCTACCTCTTTTTTNATTACCGACTGATTGTCAACCTCTAATGTATTATTCGCGGACGGCCTTTGGTCAGCCGCAGTTGCTTTCCGGCTATATTCAGACTTTTGCAGTGTGATGATGATACATGATACATAAGTGCTTCTTGAGGATGTATGTATATGGCCTAGACCGACACAGCACAGCACAGCACAGCACCGCGGAGAAGGCCGCTCAAGAATCGATGCGGGACAAGCTTTGAAGCCCCCTTCCCCCCCTGTGCACGGCTCCGGGAATACCCTATACTGTACACCTAGTATCGACGTTCTGATATCGTGGTACACACCACATACATAGATTGAGTCTAATATAGGCTAGGACGGAGGCGGGTTAGCGCGGACTGACTAGCGGCAGCCCTGGAGAGCACGTTTTCGGACGAGGCGGCCTGATTGGAGTGCTCCACGCCAAGTTTTTTGCTGGGTCCAACCTCAAAACGCAACAACATCGCCGGCAGTTGAGAGGTCTCCATCGGGCAGCGCTTCTCCTTCCTATTCTTTGATATAACTTTACGTACAAACCAAGTGCTTGCTTTCCGGATTCCCGGGGTCGACAGCTGGAGCCCTTTTCGAACCCGAGTCATGTAAGGAAAAGGATTGAACTCTGCTCTGGCCGGCAATTGTTTTTGCGTGGACTGGATTGAACTGAATTATATTGTTTTGTGATCAAGACCAAGAACCTTCGAACTTCTAGCTTCTTCGACCATAGGCTTTGACGATTTCGAGGACCAGACGGCCGCGCATGCATTGGCTAGGCTATTCCAGAACTCTGGTATCCGGGTTGGCCTGAAATCCTGCTGGGACGAGTCTCTAAGCGATACCTAGACCTAGACCTATACCTACCTACACGCGGGTCGTTTAATATTCCAATCTGCGGGCGACAGCTGTCGACTCGACGCCGTCCCGGTGCTGCCCCTCTCGAGCTCTCTTCACCGGCAGGTTCCTCCTACTCCCACTCCTCCTCCGCTCCGGCGTTTCGATCGCTCTCCGTCATATGTGCTTGAGCACTATATATACTCGAGTGTATATCTGAGTACTTGACTTGGATCTATACCGCTGCCCATCACTTTACCCTTTATCTGCCTCACCTGAATCGAATCACACGTTTTCAATAACAGGCTTGTTCAGTGCAATTCCAACCTCGAATTCGACCTCCAACCTTAGGGGACCCGAATCAGGATTGCATTGCATTGCTATTATAAAACATCGTGCGCGCCTGTGTCCGAGAGTGCGAGGGATCCCGAATACGAGCTCGGCCGCTCACCCGCCAGCTAGATCCCAGATCATCGATCTTGCATCTGAGGTTGCCCACCTGCAGCCCGTTTCTGGTTTCGACCCTGCACCCACCACCCTCCCAATCACCGCTGGCACACCACATTCCTCAGCATATTATTACCCATCCTGGGCATCCCCGGCCCCTCAATCTCATCCAGGTATGTACGGGGACCTGACATTTCGCGTTTAAACCACGCCGTTGTGACTCGTTTATTGCCATTCAATACACAACTGCTCACACCCATCTGCCGCATCTCCCGTACTAATCATCCCGCTCAATGCATAGCGCTTCCGAATTTTTGCGGCAGGCGTGAAAGCTAGGTCCCGAACGGTTGTTCGAATCCTGCAGGAAGATCCCAGCATCAGGAACTGCAGGTGACCCACTTGCTGGTGCCAAATATCAGCCCCCGTCCACCAGTCAACCCTGACACAAAACGGAAGCTTCTACCCTTGGCCAACCGAGAGGTTTCAAAGCTCCAAATAGTCAAGGTGAGTTAGTCGACTGGCTCATTAAGACAATCTTCGGAGGAGCCCATTTGGGTACAGTCGTCACAGACCTTGTCATCCATTGTTTTCCCTGTTGTTCTTTCTTCGAGTCCGATACGTCCAATAAGCACCTTCGAGGACAGCCCACCTCCCGCTCCCACTTTATCATTCTAATACCTTTGCGAATTTTGAAGCCCCTCTCTCCAATCGCAACTCTCTTTTTCTAAATAGACCAAGCCGACTGATCAGTACATACATATCCTCGTTTCCTAAATCAACTGCAAAGAGCGCCTTGACCAATATTCATCGAATCATCTTTTGCTATGTCACACATGGGGCTCAATCGGATTTCCTGACGTTCAATCCGCACGGAACATTCAACAAAGATATATCAGTGTTCCCGCTGTCGCCTTCCATCATTGGATCCCTCATTCGCGAAAGGCCCGCACACTCAACCAAAAGCCCTCCCGGCACCACAAACAGACACACCTTCCCTTCTCGCCTCTGCTTTTCTTAGCCGTCTTCTGCCAAAATGTAGGATCCCGACTTCTTCACCTCCCATCAGTCACTGGCCGGGATGTTTCACCCGTCAAAAGCTATTTCAAGCGGCCTATATCCACCGGAGCCAAGGGTTCTGCTAGAACACACTCCCTTGCCCACCTCTTGTAGCATTGATGGGGTATCATCGATATCATTTTCACTCCCCTCTGCTCCTTCTTCCTCACTCAAAATGTGTTGCTGCCTCGATGCAGAAGCTCTCAGAACGTGTCAGGCTGATTGGTAATCCTTTGGACCTCTGAATATTTAGGAAGTTCGGCAAGCATCTACAAAAGCGACAGCTAGACATACCCGAGTATGCGGCAAGCTTCGTTAACTATAAAGGCTTAAAAAAGGTTGTAGTCCAACAATACCCAATCCCATATCCAACAAAAACACCTCCCGAATACCTTTACTTCTCCCGAATTCCATTCTCAAAGCCCATTATTCCTGCGTGCTAACGATACATACGCGCTTTTCTTTCTTTCTTGCTATAGTTGATTAAACAACTAGCCTCCAGCTCCAGAAGCATCCGTTCGGGAACCAGTCTACCGATTCGAACACCAGAAGGCGAGATCCTCAACGACCCCCAGGCCGCCCTTCATGCCAATAAAACCACCTTTTTTTTCCGGCTTGTAAGCCCTCGTCCAGCTACGGCGCTGTACTCTTATCATCAAACCGAGCTAGAGTTAACGATATTTCACAGGACCGCGAGATCGAGAAGGTCAATGCCTTCTACCTTCAAAAACAGGATGAGGTAATATTAAAAATGTGGGGGAATATCTTTGTAATCAGGCGCAGATGTTAACATCGGCGTTATTTTAGCTGACGGTACGACTCCGAACGTTAATCGAGAAGAAAGATGCAATGCAGTCGCGGACCGATGCGGCCGCGAAGAGTTCGGCGATGTTGGTAACTCTACAAGAAGGGTTTCACCAATTTGGAGTCGACTTGAATAAGTTGCAGGTACTGTGGCCAACCCTACCCCCCCGTTCGATTAAATCTCTTCGAGTATAGCCTAAAGGCATATGTGGTCCAGCTACTTGATGTTAACAACAACTATTTGTGTTGTTTGTAGCAATTCGTGGAGTTAAATGCAACAGGCTTCTCGAAAATATTAAAAAAGGTATTCCACAACCTGTTAGCGTCTCCTGCAAGAAGAAAAACGGACATTGATCCCAAGGGGTTTTCTTGATACCTTGTAGTGGGATAAATCCTCAAAAGTAAGTTTGTACATCTTTTGTAACGAATTGTTTGAAATATCTGTCCTAACAATTCCGTAATAGTCACGAACCAAAGAACTCTACCTATCGAGAGCCGTCGAAGTTCAACCTTGCTTCAATCGAGATGTAATAAGTGAATTATCCGACAGAGCAACAACCGGTTTACTAGAGCTGGAAGCCTGGGCAGAAGGAGAAAGCATTACATTTAACAGAGACGCTTACTCAGGCGGGAATAGCGACGTAGAAACGACATACACTGATGCACAGGCAGAATTATCACGGGCGATTTCTTCCGGAAACGCAACGTTGCTCTCTGAAACAGTCAAAGCCGTGGAATCCACGCCAACAGGGAGGGAAACATTAACCCGCGTGTTCTTATCTAGCATAGGCGAGGCATCCCAGGAGTGTCTGGAGGTTCTGTCGACATCTAGTTGTGTTAACCTCAAGGCAAAGGATGAAATCAATGAGAGGAATGCACTTCACGAAGCGGCGAATGCCGGAAAGCTGTCGATCATCAGCGCTCTCCTCGCCGCAGGCGTGGACGTTGGGCACTCTGATGCGTATGGGAGACTACCCCTGCATTATGCCGCGATGCACGGCCACGTGGATATTCTCGAGGCCTTGCTAACGGCTAATCCCAAGACGCTGGATAGCATGGATCTGGACAACTTTACCCCCCTGATTCATGCTCTTCATCACCACCAGCTGTCAAGCGTCGAGGCACTGATAAAACACAAAGCACGGATTAACCCGGCAAGTGAACGGGATTACATCCCACTGAATTTGGCCTGCCAACACGGTTTGGTCGAGATAGCAGAAGCCTTGTTGAAGAATGGTGCCCAAATACTCCCCGACGCTGAGGGCCTCTACCCCCAACACCATGTCGCTAGACGCAGGAGCGCATCATCTCTATTGGTAACGCTGCAGTCCTTCGGTGCTAATCTTAACGAGTTCGATAAGTTGAACGGATGGACACCCATGGTACATGCGGCGAGCGAAGGGAATACGGAAAATCTAAAGATTCTCCTAGATGCTGGGGCACGCCTTGACCTTTTGGACGAGAAGAACCTCTCGGCTTTGTACTACTCCGCATGGGAAGGACATCTCGGATGTATGAAGATTCTTTTCGATGCCGGGGGTATCCTGGGAGTAGACCCAATAGAACCGCCACTTATTAGGCCTTCGCCTGCATCGACGCAGTCGAGTGCGCAGATGATCTTGGACGCAGATGGTATTCCAGATCTTGCTTTGCCACCGCCGATACTCCCACTTCGACGATACGGGCACAATTTCTTGGATAAGAAAACTTTCGTACAGCTTACATTCGCAGAAAAGAATTCCGACGCTATCTTCTTCTACCAGCAAGGGAAGTACCCTGCTGCGCGGTTGACGGTATCCTCGAAATCCTCTGACGTCATCTCGAAGAACATGCTTCTACCACTCGCGGATGACGCGAAAATCGTGTCATTCCAAATCGATTCGCTTGAAGCTTTCGCAATTGATTTTGACATATTCCCTACATTTGGCACCAAGATGATTGCCAGAACTGTTGCACTGTCCCAGATTTTCAACAATGCGAATAGTAGCGGCCATTGCGTCCTACCGCTTCATGATTCCAGGTCCCGAGTTATCGGTCAGCTCTCCTTTGACTTCCAAATCATCAAACCGTTTGGAGGTATCCCGCTCGAGATTGCACATTTTGCACCCTACTGGAAGGCTACAAGTCAGTTCGATTCGCGGCCGTTGATTACTGGGTCGTCCCTTTCTGGAGACTATGTCCGACTGTTCGTCCAGGTTACCAGAGATGATGTTCCCGTGCTATTCCCGAATTGGGCAGTTCAGTACGCTGGTATCTCTGTCCCGATTTGTTCGCTCACCTTCGAACAGTTCAGGATCATAGGATCCAATATCACTCAGCAACCGGAAACTGTTATCAAAGAGAGCGTGCTTGCGTTTGCCTCGTTTGAGGATCTCTACCAAAAGCTGCAGAGTTCATTTCTGTCGCTTGGAGAGGCTTTGGCGCTGTTGCCGATTGATATTAACTTAAATCTCCACGTATTATACCCGAATGAGGTCGAGGTCAAGGAAAAGAATCTTTTGGCTTTCTCGGACCCGAACAAATATGTGGATGCGATACTCAATACAGTTTTCCACCACGCCAGAGAGGTCAGAGAGAATGCAGCGGAGGCTGCTAGATCTATTATGTTCTCCGCCTTCGAGCCCAGCGTCTGCACGGCGTTGAACTGGAAGCAACCGAATTGTATGCCCCTCTCCACCGTGCTCCGGTAGTAGGAAGTTATTAACAAATGAATGATTTAGACCCTGTGTTCTTCTGCAATGGACTGAGCGAAACTGACCTTGCCTCGGCGAATTACTCACTCTCCGACCCAGAACTCGTCAAATACCGAAGTGTTTCCCCGATGTCGACAAAGGAAGCAGTACGCTTAGCAAAGAATAACAATCTTATGGGACTGATTTGCTCGGCGAGATTATTGGTATGTGGAATCATTTCTAATCCAGTACATTCGGGCTACGTAATACTAATAAATTAATAGGAAATGGTCCCGGCTCTAACACACAGTGTTAAAGCTGAAGGCTTGGTTTTGATATCGCAAGTCCTCGGAAACACTTCGAGCCACCCTGCGTCCCTTACAAACTTGGTTGATGGCGTTTTCATAAGAGAAGGAATTCTACGGTTCAATGAAACGATTGATATGTGATGCGATCCCTACGTTTTGATTTTCTTTTGGGGGGGATTATTGTTTAGTACGGGCTCTTTGTCTTTTTCCCCTTCCTTTTTGGTCTTTTATTCCATTTCTCCATCGTATCGGCGGATTTCCCTGGGTTGGCATTTGTTTTCCTTTCCGTTTGAGCACAGGAATTGGCATAATGCGGAAACACGCGCGATAGACTAGATGATAATTTCTTTCTTCCTGTTTCGTCTTCCCCTTACTTTTTTTTTGTCTAATGATGATGATGAATCGCATGAGAGAGAGACCATCGTGTAAAATGGTGCGCGCCTTGGTTTTTATAGAATTGGATGGCGGGGGGAAGTCGAAACAAGAACAAATGTTCCTAATACGTGAAGGGAAAAGTACCGTTTTAAAAAGCCTCTCGTGGGGAAAGGGTATACTGGTAAACTCCTTTTTTTAACAGTATGTTCTACTATTTTTTTATGTACTTGGGAGTATGTATGTACAAGATTCCCTCTCCCATGTTGGAAGTGGGTGATCATATCTCTGCTCTTCACAGGACTTCAAAACATCCGCATATATACCGATCTAAGTGTAGTGATGTCTACAGTTCACTCCTCCAAAGCATTGTCATCAACCAATAGATTCAGCACCCCACCATCCGGAAGCTCCAAAGCCCACCTTTTAGTTTTGAACTATATAAAAGGGAAATCGTCAGTTACCCCACAAACCTAACAAGACATCCTTCGTGATAAAAAAAAAAAAGGAAAAGGAAAAGATTATACCTTCCCCGCCCTCCCACCTTCCCTCGTACTCAAAAAATGCACAGTCCCTTCCCCTTTACTCCCCCTAACCTTATATGAAATATCAATCTTCCCATGTAACTGATCCATCGTGCCATGAATCCACGGAATAGTCTTCGCCTTAAACGATATTTCATCTCCCAGTATTTCTCTAGCATCGGGGTTAACTCTTAATGCGTATAATGTCGAGGATACGACGGATGATGAGGAGCGTTGGTAGTTGAATAGCAGGTTTGCGGCGATGTACATTGATATTAGGAAGATGGGGATGTGGATTAGGTAGCGGCGTTTGGGGGTTACGTCTAAGGTAGGATTGTTTAGTTAACATAATCGAATGTTTATTCAAGGTAGATATGGGATTAAATACCAGGCAGCTCTCTATCCGCACTCCGTTGAAGCAACGGCGGCCCACCTTCCTTGGGAGCCGCAATCAACGACCGTCGAAAGATCGTTGACTGCAGCGCCGACGGTGTTCGATTCCGGGATATGAGACTCGGTGATCGGTAGGGCGGTAGTCCGCATATTCGAGAGAATTGGACCCGATTGGCAGCCACGGCCAGGCGGGAGAGTATCGGCCGCGACATGTCGTGATACGGAAACGGCGGCTTCTTTTCACGAGGGTTCGGGGAGGAGGACCATGCGAGCTTAGAAGTTGTTACTGTTTGAAACTTGTGTTGGACCCGACGTTCCAATGTCTCACAAATCGACCAGATGATCCCGACCATCACAACACACGGGACATCAATTGGACGGTAGAAAAAAGGCATGATTTGTCTCTCGTGATATTCATACATGAGCTTTAATTCCCCTCATTTCCATTTCCATTTCCATTTCCATTTTTGTAGAAACCACCCGCCAATCGCTATACGTATGCAAAAACTTGAAAGGAAACGCCGAATAAAAGACAATAAAAAAAGAGAGGTAAAAGGCATTCTTAGTATGAACATTGCAATTCATCGCTCAGTATTTTGACCTGACCTTTTCTCCTTTTGTTCATAACCGGTATAACCAATCCTCTCCAATGAGTGAACGAAACTTCGAGAAATTATTAAAACTACTCCTCCGGAATACTAAACAGAAAAAAGGGAAGTGACCAAAATCCACCTGTGCATGCAATGCTGGCTATCAATCGCGGAGAGACGGGGGGAGAGAGTATAATGAACAAGGGCTAAAGAGAAAGCAGCGAGTGAAGTCGTTAATATCATCAAAGCCCCCATCCCTGCTCAGCAGGGCCAAAAAAAAACCATAGCCAAACTTTAAGGATGGCCTGGTAAATGTACTATTTCGACAGGAGCTGGGCCGTCGTATACCGGCTCCTCCTCCTCGTCATCGTCGTCGTCAAGCGACCCTTCGTCCCCATCATCATCGTCCTCCCCGTCATATTCTTCACCGCTGTCGAGGCTTTCACTATCATACGGGCTCTCTCCTTCCTCTTCGTCCCCGCAGGAACAGTCGGACTCATCACTTGAATCAGCGCCGTCGAGAGTCGAAGGTCCAGCTTGCGTATCGCGTCCTTCTATTTGCCTTAAAACAGAGGCTAAGTCCGCGACAACATCTTCCCCAGGAACTATAGTCCCCGCGGTTTCGGGATTGGGCATTAGATGAGGCGGTGGGAGCAGATTCCGTGACAATATCGAACTGGGAGAGGCATTGTTGGGATCTTCTTCAGGACGTATCAATTTAACCTCACAGGTATTATAACTCTTGCAAGTATCGCACTTCAACCCGAGAAAGTGGAATGCTACATCACTTTTGGCCGAGCAGTCGTTGCAAATGATATGACAATGCCAATATCGGTATGGGTCGGGAAGGGGCTGTCGTTGGATTTCGTAATCTAGGTATCGGAATCGACTTTCCATATTGAAAACACTCTTCGCACATGTTGGGCATCTATAGGAGCTCTTCATGTGCTCGTTGTAGCAGTCGAGGTGAATTGAATGGCCGCATGTCTGTATGCACCGAATAATTAGTGGTGAACCGCCTGACCAAAAAGGAACGATCTTACCATGAAAACAACAGTATTCACGGAAGTGAATAGATATTCACCACATATTGGGCAGTCGCAATCGGTACTTCGCTCAATGCAGCGATGTTGTCCTTCGAGCTCAATAGACATGCAGACCCCGCATTTCTAGTAGTTTTGGTAGGTTAGACCACAGGTCTAGAAACTTTCGACAATGATCGTGTGTACCTTGCAGTGAAAGAAGTCCTTCCCTAAGCCTCTTCCTATCCGACAAATGCCACAGTCGTTACAATGATATATGGTCCTTGTTGGATCATCGTCCCAAAGTTTGCACTGTGCTTTGCATTAGTATGATAAGACGCATTTGATTCAAACTAGGTGTTTTACCTTGTCGCAATAGTATAGAGCGGCATATCGCACGCACTGCCGACAGGTTTGCGCAGCAGGTTGTGCAGTTCCGCAGAACATGCAGAGCATATTCTTGGTATCCTTCCGTATCAAGGCATGGTCTTCCTTATCATCATGACAAAAACGGCACGGATACCACTTATCACAAGTCGAGCATTGCAACTTAACGTTTCGGCGATAATGTGCACACCCCAGGATCCCCTCTTCGTCATTAGCGTAAGAGGGCTCTTTATCTTCCTCCGTAACGTTGAAAGGGTCACCTTCTACCATGCTGCGAGGCCGAGAGCTGGCAGGTGAAACAGAAACCCGCTGCCCTGTTCGTCTGAGATATCCCTCTGTCATGAGAAGATGCATCCTCTGGGCTCGCTCCCGCTCTGTGAGGCTTGACCTCTGGATCTCCAAGAGCTTTTCTCGAAGAACTCGATGGCCGTCATCTTCCGGGATTGCGAGACCAGCTGTGTTTGAGGTGTCGTCCGAGGACGTCCTAGTTTCTGCGGGCGGGACTGCCCCCGATGTTGACGAGCCGGTTTGCTCGAGGACCGGTGTTTCTCCCGATACGCTCGAACTCGACGGAGACTCAGACGGAGGCACGATAGGAGGGCTTGCCAGCCTAACTGTCGCGTCAGGTGTCTCTAACGCGACAGCAGCAGCAGCAGCAGCCGCGGTAATCGCGTCCCCGATGACGCTATTACTGGCTCGAGAAGTCGCATTACCAACTTCACTCTCACTATCCCCATCCTCATCCTCAGCATCCGTATAGACACCGCAATCGTACTCTGGCGTCTCTAATCCATGCATAGGAGATGTCGGAGGGGACGCCAACGTCATATCGGACTGAACTTCATCGTTTATAGCCGAAGCACGGGACGGCGAAGACGGTGTTGAAACGGCATGTGAATCGCTAGCAACTGTGTCAGACGAAGACCAGGAGTACCTCGGACGGATGTTCTCGAAAAAGTTTGTGAGGACTTCGATCCCACTCATGAAGCCGAAGAAGGGGGCGGCTCCAAAGCACCCCGTGCCCGGGTTTCGGGTTCGATTTTTAGGAGGGTAATTAAATGGATGGAAGAGGTCTCAGGTCGGCCGTGGAAAGGGGCTTTCCCGTCGCCGCCTTTTTTTTTTTACTTTGCTTTGCTAGCTTTGTTTCTTTGAAGTTATACCTTGAGTATGTGCTCTGTGGATACCCTGGTGCTCAAGCTTCGCTGGGTACCTGCGTCCTTGCTTGTTAGCTTCACCAGCCTGCAAACTTCCAGGGAAAAAACCGAAACCACACAGCGTTGCCCAGCATACCTCTGAAAGAGACGAGGAACTGAAAGAACGATGAAGTTTTTATAATGAAACCACAGAAGAGAAACCGACGGGTACGACCGATTAAATGACGATGGCTGGAAGTTGGCAGGAACAAGACCAGAAAAAGGACAAGATGATCTGTTTGCCCGAGGCAGCGCGATGTGACAACTGGATTGGACAACCCGAATCGAGGCGGATTGCTTCAGACGCACCGGCACAGAGCAATCTCGTCGGTAGTTATCGAGTATCGGTATCTCGAGCAGATGGAAGCAGCTGGAACTGAGGGTGTGGATACGATAATGATGATGTTGGAACAGGACAGGACAGGAACCACAGCCTTCGATTAGTAAGACATCTGTCGAATCAGCGTGGACCCGTGCAGACCTGCAGAGCAGAGACTTTCTGACCTGCAGAAACCTCTCAGCCCGAGCATGCAATGACCGCTCCTCTTCCGCCCTCGCGCCAGGCCATCATCCACGCTTATCGCAACCTCCTCCGGGCGGGTCTGCGCGCCGTCCAGTACTCCTCCCCGGCACGCTATGGTCTCCGTTCAAAACTCCGTCATGCCTTCAGTAGCGAGACTTCTCCCGTCCCGCAGCCCAGTGCTGGAGGTGCACCTGCCCGCTCCGAAAGTTTCCCGAGGACATTCTCGCAAACCCGTATCGACAATACCGTCCGGTTCCTAAATACCGCCGCTACCAGTCTAGGCATGGAGCATACGATTGTGAAGCATCTTTGTTTCGTAGAGTGGCGGCGAGAAATCAGCAGGTTGCCTAGGTCTACTACGGTCATGAAGCCCTCCGAATGGGACTCTCTGAATCTGCTCTTCAATGAATACGACGAGACGATTAGGATGCTGAATGAAACTATGGATCTAGAGTTGCGATAAGAGGGATTGTAGTACATTCGACTCTAAACAGAACTGCTCTTCTTGTACATATTTTGGCCGAAATGAGGGTTGCTACCCCTCAATACGGATTGTACATACATATTGTCCTCCGGCATCACATGTCTACCTCATTTAACATCCATATTCATAGGACCGAACATTTCACCACGACTTATGATTCGAGCACATACAAATCAAGAGATTTAAAGATAAATCAGTTCGCATCAAGCGATATTTTGATTTTTGGACTATGGCCAGATAATCTCTGCATCTAGCTTTTGTCTATATCCGTTGAATCCTTGTTTCCCCATCGTAAGATCCCCAAACCGATAAAAACTTCCGTGGTATCATAGAAACATAAAAAAACGAGCGTAAGGTCGGAAAAGGGTATGGTATATACAACAGAAGGTATCCAGCAGTACACGCATGCTGGTGAATACGGAATCAATCCGTGATCCCAAAAAAAAAAAATAGAAATGAAGAGTAAAGGAGTTAACGCCAGCTCAAGAAACCCAAAGTTCATAAAGGCCATTTAGACGTAGTCCCAAGTGACCTGAATGACACCGGCAAGCGGGTCGCCGAGTTGGTCGAAGGCAGCAGGCGTAAGATCAAGATCGTTTGGACCCAGCTATGGTGATATAGATGTTAGCTTTGTACTTATAAAAGTATATGTAGATGAAGCTGGATTATAAACTTACACATCCAGGGCAGGTATCAACGATGGTAACAATGACACCGGTGGGGTTGGAAGCGCTCATGACACGGATCTTGGTGCCGCACTTGGGGTTAAGGTTAGGATTGGGGCCAGCGGTCAAGGCCATGGTAACCTTAGACAAGGCGCAAATCATATCACTGTTGGAGTGGGTTTCTCCACAGCTTCCAAGACCCTGTTATCTAGTTAGTATATCCATCATGATATTCGATTGAAGATTTTTACACTTACAGCATCGTAAAACGTAGCCTTGCCGGTGTATGTGCCACCACCGCCACCGCTGCTTGGAGGCTCCTCGACAGGGGGGGCAGGGCTTGGGGATGGTTCTGGCGGAATAACCACAGGAACAGGAACCTCAGTTGGATTTGCAGCAACAACAGGCTCTGGTGTCGGCGTAGGGACCACAGGCTCTGGCACCGGAGTCTCGCTAGGAGGAGGGGGAGGGGCCACCCAGATTGTTGAAGTGTAAACAACAATCTCCAAGACCTCTTGATTCACATATACAACAGCATCCCGCTTTTGCAACATATCAATGGCGCCAGCTGAAGCAAGCTCAACAATAGCCGCCAAGGCCAACAGAGACTTGTATCCGAATTGCATCTTGGCTGATTTGTTCTTTTCTAAAATAGAAAAAAGATAATAACTTTTATTTATTATGAGAGAGAGAGGAAATGATAAAGAAAATGATTGATCTTATAGAGGAGGAGAAGAGCGAATTGCGTTGACTTTTTATCGAAGAAAGCAGCGAAGGTTTAGTGTAACAGCTAGTAGGAAGGATACCAGTCCTTGTTTTCGTGCGCTAGTGATTGTAATTATCGTAGACGGTTGAACGGTTCCACCAAGGCGAAAATGAGTGTGTCCAATGCACTTCAAACTTCAAGCTTAGATCGGAAAGATGGTATCGCAAAAGAGAGATCGCAAGGAGGGGTATCGCAGGCGGGAGCTGGTTCTTATACCATCCTCACCTGCCCCCCTGGGCTGGACCTTTCATGTCAAACCCGAGATCTCGTACTAGAAACTCGCTCGGATCAATGCAACCCCCCCTTGGGCGACGGAGCAGGTTGGTTTTCCCATAAGAGACAAGACAGGGCAAGCTGTTGGCGATGTAAGGTCCGAAATACAAGGAAAATGTTTTTCACTAGGATCTTGGCTGGATCGCGCAGTTCGCCTTCATACGTGTACTCGCTGCCAGGGGGGGTTGGAGTTCACTTTTCATGTGTGTGCGGGTTTTTCAAAACCTTGCAGCCGTTTTAACCAGATCAGGCTTAACGTCAGGTACCAAAATGCAAAATGCAACAAAAGGCGGCATGGCAAAGGCTCGGGACAAGGCTGTTGGGAAAAACTGTGCGGACTTCTGCCCACCCTGGTCAGCCCAGCCAAGATTTCTGCGTCGGCGGGAAGATGGCATTGTGTCTCATTGGAGCTCGCGAAGCTGCCATGTTGAGATCGATCGATTATGAGGTGCCAGCGCAGCTGTCTGACTAGCTCTTTAGCAAGCAAAGCTAGTGAGCTCGCTGCGAACCAGGTGTGGAAGCAAATTTCTTCGCAAAATCGCGCGACCAAGTCTTTCCGATTCGATTGGGCTCCATGCAATGCCTGTGCTTTATTGGAAGGTGTGGGATTTTAATTCCCGGTAGGGAATTTCTTCCCTTCCCTTCTTTCCGCTTTTGCTCGTCGCTGCTTTACTCGAAGGTTTTATGTAAAAAGTGGTAAAAAGAAGAAATTTTCTTAGCTTTCTGCTTACAATTGCTCTATTGTCCCAGGAGCTTCTTGTTAATCTGCATATATCGTATCCGTTCAGCCTCGGAGACACTCGGGCGCACCATCCCAAATGCCTTTTCAAAGTCGCCAGGGCACACTGATATCGGCCCACTTGGTATCCGTTTCGGTTCGGCAGCTGTTTCGGGGAAAAAGGCTTCAACTGCAGAGTTTGCAGCCTCGCGAACCAGCGATGACAAATCGGCTCCGCTAAATCGAAAAAAGTTTAATACCTGAGAATACCTGCGCACAAAGGATTTCTTTGGGGGTGTTTTGTCTTGACTCACCTAAAATTCTTACAACGGTTGTCGTCGGCAATTTTCCAGAGATCAATTGATTCATGTAGAGGCATTTTCATCGTCAATTTCTTAAGAATATCAAGTCTCTCCTCAGCTGTTGGCAACGCCACGAACAGCGCCTTGTCCAAACGCCCAGGTCTCAACATCGCTGGATCAATCATGTCTGGCCTGTTGGTCGCCGCTATAACATATACACCTTTACGATCGCTCAGACCATCTAGCTCCGTTAGTAGTGTGTTGACGACCCGTGACGTTGCCTCCGTCTAGGATACATGTTAGCCGTAGCCTGTCATTGGATTTGGAATGCATTGAAACCCACTGTTGCATCCTCTCTCTTCCCCGCTAAAGCATCCAATTCGTCGAAGAAAATGACACATGGCTGGGAAGCCCTTGCGCGCATAAAAACTTGCCTAACAGCCCTCTCAGACTCTCCAACCCACTATCCAACGGACACAAAGATCAGCTAAAAATCACCCAACATACAAAGGAATCGCGGGATG
This sequence comes from Arthrobotrys sinensis, assembly GCA_036971225.1. Lineage (NCBI taxonomy): Eukaryota > Fungi > Ascomycota > Orbiliomycetes > Orbiliales > Orbiliaceae > Arthrobotrys > Arthrobotrys sinensis. Next base: position 1,012,879 of record JAJTTV010000017.1, on the reverse strand, counting down.
ATTTAGATACCTTGTTTAACAACTCAGGTCCTTTGACACTGATAAAGTTGGCATTACTCTCATTGGCAACCGCCTTCGCGAGTAATGTTTTACCACACCCAGGAGGACCGTAGAGCAAAACCCCGGCTGGCGCAGTGATTCCAACAGCTTCAAATATCTCGGGATGCGCAATCGGCTTGACGATCGCCAATTGCATTTGTTTCCTAATCGCTTCTAAAGCACCAATCTGTTGCCACGTAACGTCCGGAACAGTTGCGAACCCCTCACGTTTCGAGGACGGTTGGACCTTAGGAAGGGCCGTAAGGAAATCGTCTATCGTAATCGAAAGCCTCTCTAATTCTTCCGGCGACAGAGGCGGGAATGGGGCCGGGACTTCGTCCACTACAGGATTAGGTTTCCCGTTCGTCAAAGCCGGTCCACTGTCGATATCCATCGCCCCATTCATAAGGGATACGCCCTCATCCTGCCCATTAGTTCCAGCCTGGTGTTTCGCTTTCAATTCATCGTAAATTCTTTTGATGGCAACAGTTCCAGCAGCCGTCATCAACGAACTCAAATCGGCTCCGACGAACCCAGGCGTTAGCTTCGCTAGCTTCTTGAAATCGAAGTCTCCGGAAAGCTTGAGCTTCTCCGACAATACTCGCAGGATCCTAGAGATAGAACCATTAACTATAATACCATATAATACCAATTAAGCTCCACCACGTACTTTTCTCTGCCTGCCTCGTCTGGGACTCCTAAGCAGATTTCTCGATCAAATCTGCCCGCTCTTCTTAGAGCAGGGTCCAGACTATCAGGTCTATTCGTAGCCCCAATAACAAAAACCGGATTTCCACCAGTTTTGCTCAGCGACAGGTCTATAGGGCCATATGTTCATTAGTACCACCCCCAAAAGAGTAGTATATCTTCCAAAATCTTACCATCCATGCAAGTCAACATCTGCGCAACAATCCGCTTTTCCATCTCCCTCTGCGCACTATCCCTCTTTGGCATAACCGCATCAATCTCATCAACAAAAATAATAGAAGGCGCAAGCTTCACCGCCTCCTCAAAGATCTCCCTCAGCTTCTTTTCCGACTCTCCAGACATCCCAGACACAATTGATGGCGCCGACACCGGTATGAACGGAACCCCATGGTGAGCCGCAATCGCATTTGCCAACATTGTCTTCCCGCACCCGGGAGGTCCGTGAAGAAGTATCCCCCTCGGTATCTGAATACCCAAATGATCGTAACAGGTAGCACAGTTTAAAGGCATATCGATTAAATCGTGAATATCGTTGAGAATATGTTCGATGCCTCCGATATCGCGGAGCGACACACCCGTTGGAGGTGCACGATCAATCTTTTGTTTCTTGACGGGTGGTTCCGTTCGCGTAGTTCGTTCACGTTTTCGACGAGCAGGGGTTTGAGCGTCCTTCGGTATCTGTGCTATATCTCCATCCGCAGGTTGACCCTGAGTTTCTGGTGCTGGGGTTGTCCGGCTGGAAGCTTGGTTCTTCGACCACATTTCGACGATTCTCTTGTTCGCGGAGTTATTGTCCTATAAAACCCATCGCCTCATTAGTATCCTAATAAAAACAGTATCACCAAAGTGTAGTCCACAAAGTAGCTATAAAGCCACCAACCTTTTCAACCGCATCATTGAAAGCCTCAAAGTCACTATCAAACTCTTCAGCACCTTCATCCTCCCCAGCAGCACCCCCAGTTTCGATAGTAATCAACTCCATAGCCTTCGTCACAGACTTCTCAATCTGATTCCTCTTCAGCCGCTTAAGTCCCATATCGTGAGCCTGGACATAATCAATCGCCTCATTAGTGTTCGGTATCGATTGTCCCTTCGCATTCGAAGACCCCAGTTTTGCATAGTAGTCTCGGACAAGATTTTCGACTTTTCGGTCTAGTTGTTTCGTAACTGAGCCGCCACCATGCGATGTATGGTGGCGGGAAGGACGGGACGACATTGCGTATAATAGGAACCGGTGAAAACCCGGTCCTTATCGTGTATGTGTGGGATGTAGATAGAGATATTGAAATTTCTCTTTGGGTGGTTTTTCCTGGGATCAAAAAATTGGGTCGCAGTTTCCTGCATGCGAGGCCGAATTGGGAAAATGGCGGCGCTTGGCTGCGTGACCTTCAGCCTGGTCTTCCTTCATCCACAACTGCCTCAACGTCATCCATCACATCACACAGACCTCCAAACAACCTCCGGATATCATACCATAAGACACAATCCTCCGCTATCACAGAGGCACCGGGAGGTTATCCACTATCCACAAACCATGGGGCAATCAAGCAGCTCCAACAGAGTAACGGCGCAAGACCGGTAAGAACCATACCAAGGAAACCCATATCCGCGAACTCCTCAAAAGGAGCCCCGAATCCCCTATAACTCGCAAAAAGGAAAAGACTACTCAAAAAACAATAAATTAATCATTCATCTGACACCCCCAGCGCCATCCTAGACATGAAAGTCCAACGCGATAAGCTAAAAGCCTACAAAAAACGCATCCAAGTCGTCCTCGACCGAGAACACGAGATCGCACGGGAATGTCTCCGGAACGACCAGAAAGATAAAGCGCTGCTAGCGCTGCGGAAACGAAAGTTTCAAGAGCAGTTACTTAATAAGACGGATAAACAGCTGGAGGCCTTGGAGCAGCTGGTACGAACAAGTTCTAACTGTTGTATCGTTCTAATCTTAAGACTAACACCACTCCCTCACAAAAACAGACATCAAACGTCGAATTCGCACTTATCCAAAAAGACGTCCTATACGGCCTACAACAAGGAAACACGGTCCTCAAGCAAATCGAGAAGGAAATGTCGCTAGAAAAGGCCGAGAAAATCATGGGTGACACCGAAGACGCAATAGCCTACCAGAAACAACTCGACGAAATCATTACAAGGAACATGAGCAACGAAGATCAGGACGCCGTAGACGAGGAGTTTGAATCAATGCTCCGAGAAGCCAAGGCAGAACAAAGAGTCAAGCAAGGATTACCCCCAGAAGAAGTCCCAATTATGCCAAACGCCCCAAACAGCGATCTGGTATCGTCACCGGTAGAGCAGACAGAGGAAGAAAAGGAGATGAAGGCCAAGGCCAAAGCGAGAGAACGCAAACAACAGCTACTGGCTGCCTAATGACTTTAAATTTATATTGCCAGTTTGGCATAGGTCGGGGGATCGCCCGACGGCGTTTAGTAGACATTTATTACACCGGTTTTGTTTGAGAAGCGTATATTTGTATTTTTGATACCCGTACCTCAGATCGCATGCATATAGCTAAGTACTTTATCCTTAAATGATAGCTTTGGAAGTTCGCTTGTAATACTAGCCCTCGCAAATCCAGAATAATCGAAAAATGATCAATTTCCTATCACATGGATGATGAAGCTAAACCGCCAACGCCAGGACAGATATAATAAACGCAGCGAAGAATTTTCCACCATACCTACCTATCCAATCACCATTCTTGTCCGAGTAATCAATATGATGAGTTCATGTGGAGGAAAATAAAACTGAAGGAAAAAAAAGAACAACGTTTAGCCTTCTCAGCCCTGGCCAAAAAACATTTCAACAGGCCATCAAGAGTTAATCTACATTACTATCAATTATGCGCACAATCTTCTCGTATGAGGTAAAGAAAATTGCGTTCAGCAAGCACGACCGTGCCATCGATACGCTCAAACCACGGTACATCCGTCTGTGGAAAAGAGGATATTTCAAAGAAGTAAGAGGTTCCCCGACTGGCGTAGACAGAACTCTATAATGAAATAAGGATTAGCACGAAATACATCATCCTCGGATCAATCGAGGAGCTACTAACTTGCGCTGATAGATCGATTTCCAACTATCAATTGGGTATATCTATCAAAAAATCCAGGACATTAGCATATCTCCGACAGACTGTCAAGGGCATTAGTGAGAAATACTATTGCCCATGATAACAATCCGCAGAGACCTCCCGAGGCTGCAATGGCGAGGTGACTTGTGCCTTCTTTCGACGAGAAGGTTCGCTTGAAGGTTTCGTACATCTACCAAATAATAGTTAGTACCTATGTAATACTTAAACGGTGAGAACGACAGGCATACCGTGAAGTACAATCCAGTACCCAGAATATCACGAGCTATAACATTCATCAGTATATAATCCAGAAAACTATGGAGAGAGAGAGAGAGAGAGAGAGGGTAAACATACTGAGATGCAAATGAAACCCAGAATACAACCCCCTCACCCCACGAGCGTCCACAATCCGCTTGGCAGACTCCAGTGTACCAGCACCTTTCATCTTACTGTATGCCCTCGCAAAATCATCCTTCTGCTTCCCTTCCGTCTTGCTCTGCTTTACCAAAAATTCAATCTGCGAGCTGAGCTTAGTAAACTCAAATGGGCCTTAACAGAACATCAATCATCAGCTCTTTCAAAACCCAAACTCATATACTCTCTCACACGAAGCATCGATATATAAACTCACAAGCAATAACACTAACAACAGCCCCAGCCGTCCCCCCGCTCAAAAAGTACTGAGCCAAATTCGACGGATGCGGGAAAGTCCCAGGCTGATATCTCGCAGCATCCTGTCCGACAATCTTTCGAATCCCACGCTTATAAAACCCCAGCGACGATGTGTAGACCGAGAACGATATCGTTCTCACCAGCGATATAGAGGCAAGTGGTGCCAAGCTTCCTACAGATCAAATTCGAAAACGCATGACATCAGCGTGGTATTCTTCAAAAAGAAAAAAATCCCGACATCATAGACGAAGATATCAAAATTAGGGATGAAAAGAAATAAGAGGTGAAGAATCATACCTCTCCAAAAGCCCCTTACGCCTTCGCTCCTGTGAGTTTGTACCACGCAATCCCAGAATGAATTGAATTTGTATCTGCAACAACCGTCGACGGTTAGTATCGGCGCCCAATAATAGCACCGGTATTAACTATCGATTAAAAGAAAACCTACGTTTGCATGCGAGTTTTAACAGAATCCAATGGAACTATCATAAACCCCCAAAACTTGTTAGCCTTGCAAAAAAAATTCACCAGAAAGAGGCAATCACCGTCGGATCGTGACTTCTTTTTCAAAAATCGGAAACGACCCGAATTCAACATCCGAGGACAAAAGGCAAGACAGAAGGAGCAGAAGGAACGGCAAAAATACTTACACGAGCTCAACGTCGAAAACACCGATGAAGTCGAAGCCGCAATCTCTGTACGATACCGCTTGATGAAGGGAGATGAAGGGGTGATGTCTTCCTGCCTGAGGCTCTCCCTCCGAGCCATGGCTGGTACGGGTACGAGTTGGAATTGGGTTGGGCCGTGGTTTGCGAACGGGTCCCCAATCAAGGACAGCGGTGTGTTGAAATGGGCATCTGCCCCAGCCGACGCAGCGACCGCAGCCCCGCCCTGGCTGCTGCTTTCCACGGATCGTTCACACATAACAACGACCGAACAGCGACGACCCACGAAATAATGTGATATGATTGATTCCTTACGAAGGACAAGAAAGAGCAGAAAGAGAAGATGGAAATGAAATTGGGAAATATTTGTCAAATACTTTTTTGTCAAATGAAGGGTTAAAAATGTTAATGGTAGTAATAAATTGTGATTTTACGGAGCAAAGTAAGTTGTGCTTCTCTTTTCGTCTTTCTTTATCAGCTTTGCAAGCGATTGTTGCAATCAATGGGCTGTGGAAATTATACGGGCGCAGGAATTCAAAAATGTTGGTTTTCTAACAAGAACACCAGAAGGAACAAAAAGGCTCTAAGAGGTCCAAAAGATACAAGGAAAGATACTAGTACCTTACTCTTGCGAATTTTGAAAACCTCGTTCAGCCTTTATCGCAATTCTCCATAGAGACGGATGGACTCTGAAAGGCAGAGATGCCACCAGACCATCAAAGGGGGGGAGACAAAAGCTCGCCGTGAAAGAAGCTTAAGTGGGAGAAGGTGTGATAGAAGATATTAAAGGTTAAAAAACGTCCTCAAAATCGAAGGCACTTGATATTTGGAGGTGAGAGATAAATATTTCAGGCAATCGAATGATTCAATCGATTGCTCTGCTATGATGTTAACTCTCGATCACCGATAGAGCTGGCCTGAAAGACGGGGGCGGCGGAATGCAAAGTGGATGGTAAAACACCCGCCAACCAGTTCGTCAACTATCACCAGCCGTCAATTCAGCAAGAAAAAGGCCAAACCAGCGGAACAAGAGTAAGGAGTCAAAGGGGGAATCGAGACTCTCGTTCGGGGGATAGAAAGAGAGAAGGAGAGGAAAGAAGAAAAAAGAGACAGGTTTGAATCCTATCTTTGGGGCCTCTCCTTCTTATCATTCATCCCCAAAGTCGCCTTCGACGGAAACCAAGAGAAAGAGAGAACAGAAACGATAACCTTAAAAATCCCCTACACCCTCTCGCCAATGGCTTCCATGCAACTGAAATGGCGGGGTAGAAAAAGAAAAGAAAGAAAAGAAGGGTATGTATGTGATATGGTATGGAAACCCAAGCTTTCTGGACTGTACTGTTCACACTAGCTAGTCTTAACCCGTAGACAGACGGCAAAGCAGACCCTCCAACAGGTCTGGTAATAACTGCGTCGATTGCATGCGGAAGGAAAGCAAGGTAAACCCAATCGGGACAACGTTGATTGAGTATCAAACGGTTTCTTCTTGCGTAGGCTTGAGCATATCACTACAGGTACCATATACATACGCTAAGTACCTATAACTTTCATCATCAAAGACATGCATGTGCCAAACTAGCCTGGACAGAACATACCTGCATATCACTTTAGCAGACTCATGTGAAGAAGTACTTGGTCTTAAAACAGCGGAGACGAAAGGGTATTGATTTGCTGGACGGCTGCGCACGGCGTCGTCAATATAGACTGCGGGCAGGGTGGTTAATCCCGGCCTATAGGTACCGCTCGGTTATTTCCTTTGGTGACGTTTTGATCGTTGGTGGTACAGCAACGCGCAAAATCCAACAATGACTACATCTCAGTCGAAGCCGCGAGGCTAGATCCTGGAAAGGACCCTCAGATAGCTGAGCTCGGTTTCGTGAACAGACGAAAATGCCCAGCCAGGGCACTTTTGTTAGCTTACCCGTGGCGAGACACGATCCTGTGAGATCATTGTGGTTACTTACTAGATCCATTGGCAGGGTCAAAGGATTCTCCAAAGATGATCTGGATAGGGTCTATAAGTCTTCACTCTGTATGATACGCCGACAAGCAGGTGTATATAATAGATTAGGAAACAGTTAAACCACTGCCCTCAATATCCTTAGTTATCGATGTAAAAATATAACCCAAAATCATAGTACCAATCCCCAGCCATTTACCAATATTATACCGTGGTATGCTGAATAAGGTAGAGAAGCCAACTAGAGAAGGACGGTATATGCGCCACTCAATCCAACAACTACACGAGGACAAAGTGACCGTGTGCCATTTCAAAAGAATATCAAAGAGCGGTCCATTTCTCATCAATCGGAGCCCCTGGGGTATGCTTCAGAAATTCTAGAACTTCGTAACTTCAAATCAGTGGCTGAATATCTACCGCAGCGCTGTCAAAAACCAAGCAACATAAACGAAGTATATCCTTTGAATTGCAATCCGCGAACTATCAAAATCTTTGCAAAAATCACATGAAACAACGCCGCAATAGGACCAACTACTTCCTTCATTCCCCGGATGTACCTCAAAACTGGCCAAATATGATGTATACTACACAAACACCGGTATCGACCAGTAACATACTACACCCTATAATCTACGTATTCTCGAATCGAAAGCGTCTGCAGACCCTAAGAGTAAACTAAATAAACCCTATCCCTTCTAGCCTTCGATCACCCTCTAGCTCTAAACACAAAGAATAAGTCTGGAAACCAAAGTGTAAACCGGAAATTCGGCCCCAGATACGCAAATCCCAATATTCCAACTATGCCAAATCTAACATTAGCACACACTCCCCACCAATCGATACATCGACACAAACACCCTCCGAAAAGTACCTAAACCGCCACCATAAGTACCCCTCCCAAGGGTAAAACTTGGCAAACAACCAAACTATACCCAGTAGTCGCTAACGCAACAAAAGAACGCAACAAGGTTCCCATGACATACCCACCACCATGCCCTCTAGTTCCCGACCCGTCATTCATCGACATTGATTTCACATGTGTCAATGTAGACGAGAAAGGTTCCTCAACGATCTAAAAAAAAACCTGTGGTACATGCATACGACCCACAATTACCCCATCTACAAACACTAGTAACACAAGAAACGGTCTAACCCCAACGGTATGTACCACAACAGAACCTCAAACACGAAATGTGACCCTCAACATTTTAGTATACCAGATTTCTTCACCCGCAGAACAATATTAGTGTGAGTATAAGAAAAACCTCTTGTCAATGGACGAATGAATTGTATTTGTTCCCATTTTACTGCATAATTCACATTCTTTTTTGTATCAAAGAATAAAAACGAAACCACGGTCAAAGTCAGGAATCACATATAAAAGACGATCGTCCCTCCCATCAAATCACCATAACCTCTCACCTCACCTCACCATCAACTTATCAAAGGAAAAAAAGAATTCTCATCCATCCCACAAAGGGACAAAACTTGAAAAAAATTATTGTAATTAATTACTAGTCTCTTTCATCCTCCCTTCAAGCGGCTTCAAAAAAACATGAAAAAAAGTGTGTAAAGGTACTAGTATGCAAGCATGCCACGCAAAAAAACGGAGTCCATCACAAAAAGACAACGGAACAACAGAGATTTTACAAGGCCATGAAAGCAGCAGTCAAGACAGCCATAAGAGATGATGCGCACATCCAGGTAATCTTAGCGGCAGAGGAGCCAGCGGGTTCAGAAGTGGCGGCCTTGCCAGTGCCAGTGGTGGTCTTAGAGCCACTGGAAGAACCGGTCTCGGTGGAGGATCCCTCGGATTCGGTGGGGGTAGAATCATCACCGGTGTCAGTGGGGGTAGAAGCAGAGCGGGAGGTCTCGACGGTGAAGGTGCTGGCGGTGGTTGGGTCAGGAACGGACATGGTGGCGGAGGCAGCGACACAGTAAGAGGTCAACTATTCATTTGAGTATTAGTTGTTATTATACGTCTTACATTGATAGGGGAGGTTGTATATCTATCATACCGTGCTCTCTTCAGTGCTTCGGAGGGGGTCATTGGGGCATTGGTCGTAGCATTGGAGAACAGCGGCCTGGACCTGGCACATGCAGCCGTAGTCGAGGGTCTTGCATTGAGCCATACGGCTACGCTGGGTAGACAAGCAAGCAATAAGGACGCTATCAAAAAGGTCAATCAAAAAAAAGGTCAATCAAACCGCTCAATATCCAACATTCGAACTCCAATATAAAAAACTTACTTCTGGGCAGGACAACCGGCACCAGGTTGACCCTGGGTGCTCATGGTGCTCTGGGCGAAGGCGGCACCAACGAAGGCGGCAGCGGAGAGGATGGTAGTGAATCGCATTTTGATGGATAGTATTTAGAAGTACTGGAAGGTACGTATTAAGTTATCTATATAGAACGGGACAATGGGTGAACGGGTTAATTGACAGGGTCTTTAAAGGTGATATTGAAATTTGATGGGAGGTTTCTTTCCGGGATGATTGTGATGTTGAAGGAAGGGGAGGCAGATGCATACTACTATGTAAATATAATGGATATTGTGTTGACTGCGTTGTGATTAACGAGCGTGCAAGAGCGATCTACTCAAGGATAGTAACGAATGACTGACGACGACAAGAACGAACGAACGGCGATGGTGATAAAAGAAGAAGAAGAAGAAGAAAGAGAAGGGAAAGAAAGAAAAGAGAAAGGAGAGAGTGCGGAATTAATATGCGTTCCGAGACACTAACTAATCAATCAATCAAATCCATACCGGACTTTTCTGTACTGCCATTCTGCTAAATTTTGCTATGACACAAGGGGCAAGGCCTGGTCGACTCTCGATAGGATAGCTTACCGAAATTAAGCCCATTGAGGCATGTTGATTGGCTGGGTGACCTCAAATTCCCCAGGTCAGGGGGCACCCCCTGTTTTCTACCACCTTAACATTGGCCACCGCTGCACGGGAGAGAGCCGGATTTCTTCAGCTGGCCGGGCTGGAATGCTGGTTCGTTCGCAGGTCTGTATCACTTTTCCAAGTTTCTCCAGGTTTCTCGACGTGCCTGTAGCCGTGGGACAGGAAATCCAATCCTGTTGGTAAGGTCCGAACATCTACGGTGAATATCAGGTCTTTTATGCCCTCCAATCCCGTGCCCCGGAACGTGAAATGCATGGAGAATGGGGCTACTGTTTGCACGCGACCGGAAAGTGGTGGCGTATCACCAAGATTCAAATATGTATCACAAGAAAGAAACAGCAATTCAGGTTCATTCAATTCCAGATGCAAATTATGTGCACAGCTAAACCTGCCGGACGGGCAAAGGGGAGGCGCATCGGGCTCATCAAAACATCAAAGGGAAGGAGGCGGGACGCAATTATCTTGACGGTATCTTGAAAGAGAGGTGACAAAGGAAAGTCTGGGATTGAAACCAACGAGTCCGGCCATCTGACTGGCACATTCTCTCTCTTTGTGATTCCTACGCTAAAACATGGCTAACAAAAAGTATGAGACCAAAATTCCCATATACGCAAACACCACCGCCCAGGCCATCGGCAACGTGTATGTATTGTATCATCCGTCTCTTTGTCTACTCTTGTCCGAATCCCATCGTCTCCTCTACTGCCAAAGCCAATTTCTGAGCCAATGCTTCATATGACTTGTAAGGTGGGAGATCCAACCGGTTGAAGCTAACGAGAATGTGGTTAGTTTAATGCCCTTTTCAACAAAACCTCCCTTACATAATAATATGTGTGCACTTACCAAGTATGCGATTTGGGCAGATGCAACTGCTCTCCAGCTTTCTCAATTGTGAACCGTCTTGGCCCATCGCTTCCTTGTAGATCCTTGAAACCGTTGACCGGAATACGGGAAGTACCGGTAGTAAACTGCAAGAGACGCGATTTCTGCTCGGCATCCCAGCTCCTCACGCACTAAATTTCAGGTTAGTACCTGGTACTTGCCGCTGTCGCGAAAATGAAACCAAAAAAAAACCCACCTTCCAGAAGTTCTGGATAACCTCGTCGGTCTCAGTGTAACCGCGATAATCGGTATGCTTCTTCCAATCATCTACATCAATATCGGCGATACCACCAATCAACAACTCCAATTCTCGCTCGTCAAACACATTAATCAAATCTGGCGGAATGAGTTCGTTGAATCCGGTGATAAACGCATTAAATTGCTCCTCAACTCGCTTCGAAATCCTCCATTCCGTAATAAGACTGAGTTATGTCAGCATCTATTCGAAAAGCAAAATTGATAAGAATACATACTCAATGTATTCCTTCTTGTTCTCGTTCGTAACCTCGATATCCCGACCGTTTGGCTTGAGATCGATTGTCACAGTTTCTCCGAATCTGTTGTCTTCAGTAGAGAATGTGAGATCTAAGATATCTGTAATATCGTTCTCCCTAAAACACATATAAATTAGTCAATTGTTCACTTCTTCGGCTTCCCCAAGACCGGCCTTACAAAGTCCAGGTGAGATTTCGGTGGAAATCAGCATCCACACCCTCCATATCGGCGAGGGAGACCTTCTTGCGCAAAATCATCTTGTAGAAAGCGCCAATGAAGAAAGCGTCGAGGAAACGTCGATGGAAGATGGCAAGACCAACGACTCTTCCGATGAACTTGAAGTAGTTCAAGTGCTCAGGATTGATACCCGAGTGGGGGTTGATTTGAAGTGTATAGTTGTCATGTGCCGAGTACTCGAACAGACAGTAGAACGGATTGAACATCTCGTGGGAGAGTAAGAAGAAAAATTCTCTGTTACACAATACGTTAGTGTGTGCAATTGTTTAAGCTGATTCTATGGTTTCAAAGTTATTTACCTCGAAAGACCACCATAATCCAAACCATCTTCTCCGTCGAACTTGACCATCAACCGCTTCTTCAAATCGTTCGGATGTTGCCTCATAATCTCTGCGTAAGAATCCTCAAAAATGTGGTTTCTTCGCACCTTGACGTGGCACTGGCCAGACAAGATGCGCAGAGCTGGCTGAGATCGGAAGTAAATGAGCTTCCTTCGGAAATCTCGCTTGTATTGCGGCACGTTCTGGTCCAGGGAAGATGGCAGACGAGGGTCGTCCCAGGTTGTCGTCTTGGTATTATGATCCACAAAGTATACTCGGGCGGTGTTTGTGAGACGCATTTCCCATCCACTTGGAAGCGGTCCGAGCTGTGAAACGGGCTGGGTTTGCACTGTCTGTTGTTGCCCGTACACTCGGATGTATTGCTGCCTTCGAGGGTCGACCCAGGTCGTAGTCCGGGTATTGTGATCCACAAAGTACGGTCTTCCTTCAGGAGTATGACGCTGTTCCCAGCCAGGAGGCAACTCACCGGTTCCAGCCGTCGTTGCACCAGTAGCCATCATCGACACCGCGTTAGACGAGGCTTCGTTATTCGGCGGGGTGGTCGTTCCGGTCCCGGGGGTGGGGGAGTTGGCACCGGTTCGGTCTTCGGGCAACATTCGGTTCCCGTGTGCTCTTCTTTCCATGTCGGTGTTATGCTGCATGGTAGCTCGTTGTTCGCTCGAGGAGAACTGGGAAGACGGCCGATTCCAGGTTGTGGTCCGGGTATTGTGGTCCACATAGTACGTTCGGCCCAGATTGTCTTGCCGTCTTTCCCAGCCGGCTGGCAAAGGACCCTGGGTGTCTTCGAAGGAATTTAGCTGCCTGCTTCCTCCAGAATTCGGGGCACCCGCGGGGGCGCCGTTGGAGGGGGCTCCAGGAGGACGATTACCATTGGCACTTGGAGGAGGCGCGCCGTTTTGCGATTCCGTGATGGGAAGTGCGGTGTTGCTGCTAGAGGACGGTCCAGCAGTGGCCGCCGGCGGCGGCCTGGATTGGCTCTGGTTCCTCAGAGGTTCATCCACGTTAGTTGACAGGTTGACGATCAATTTCCCGTGTACCATCATGTTATCATTCGACTTCTTGAGGTCGCGCGTAAGCATTTCTGTGGCGGTCCCCTCATCAGTATTTAAGCCCGGGCAGTTTCCATTCACGAAGATATCCGCTAACTCACCATCACCACCGAGTCCGAGGTCGAGGACATCCCCAACTCTGATGTTGATAACGCCGAGGAAGCCCTGGTCCTTTTTCTTGAACTTCTTCTGGTCGAAGATCTGTACTGCGACGATGCTTGAATCGGTGACATTGCTAGTTATTCGAGAGAGAAGTAATCCGTTAGGCTCGGAAAAATAATTGTAAAAAGAGCAAAAAAAAAACCCCGACGGAAGCTCAAGGGTGATATCACGCTTACACATCGAAGCTCTCATTCCAGTAAGGGTTCAAGGTCTTCTTGATGACCGTAGTAGTGTGTGTCTGCTCGCCATCTACCGTGATGACGGCGAAGGGATCCGGAAATCCTACGTTTCAGAACAGCATCAGTGATTTCCGCCGGAATTGGGTAGCGGTCGCCGGGGGTTGGGAGAGAGGTGGAGGTTTCGGGGCTTTGTGTTTTTTTGCGTACTGAAGACATCTCGTTTATATAGACCATCAGCAGCGATGACTAGAAATATAGAAGAAAAAAGGCGACACGAGTTAGCAAGATGAACTCTGGTTAGGCAAGAGACGATGCTTGTAATATGCGACCGTTAAGAACAAGGGATTCAGGGTATCCTTACCTGTTAGCCTGACTTTCCTCGAGTTGCTGTATATTCAAGGCTGATGTATTAGCATGCGCGGCTCTTGTGCACCTCCTCCGCAAGCCACCAACACCACACGAAGGAGCAGCAGTAGACAGGTAGGCAAGCTGAGAGAGAAAGAGGGAGACACGGCTGGATAGAATGGGGGTTAATCTTACCTTGACGATGGCTCAGTCATGACCGGGAGCACGAAAGAGCTATCGAGCTCCAGAGAAGGGGTGATCGGAGGTACTAGGAAGGGAGGAGGATGGTTTGGAAGGATGAGAGCTCGGAGTAGTGTGGTGGTGGTGGTGGTGGAGGAGTGTAGTTAGGTAAGTCAAGGTAGGTAGAGCAAGTGTGAGGTGAGGTGAGGTGAGGCAGGTAAGGTCAGGTAAGGTCAGGTAAATAGGCGATGGGATTGGAGGGGGAGGGGAGCGAGTTAGGTTGTTAGGTTAGGTAGTTGGACAGGACAGGACAGGACAGGACAGACAGGGCAGGCTGGAATTGGTTTAAAAGGCTAAAGACGAAGCTGAACAGCAGCAGCAGCAGCAGAATGGATTAACGGGATCAGACGGGGTTTTAGACAATAGTAATAGAAGAAGATGAAGAAGAAGACACCAGCTGCAGTTCGGTCGCCGCAAAGGAGTCCGGGATATCTCTTGTTTGCCGTGGAAAAAGGTGCACTCGAACAGGAACACCAAACAGGAACACGAACAGGAACAAGGAGAAGAAGAGGACGAAGAAGAGGACGAAGCGAGTGGAAGGAGAAGAGAAGAGCTTGAGAGAGTGTTTCGGAGACCACTCCGAGTATAAAATACAATTCCTGACTGATCGTAATTGTAATTGTTTTCTCACACAAAACTCCCTCCAAACTCCCCTTCTTCTTCTTCTGCAGACAAAGTAAGTGCTTGAGAAGTATATCGTAGGCGCTTCTCCCGGTCGGATGTTGGAGAGAGTATGCGGTATCAAATCCAACGGTATCCTATAATATCCTACTTATAGATACACGCTAAGTTAAAACCACCGTCCAGTCCAGTCCAGAGGAAATGACTATGATGTAACTTCTTCTAACAACTTCAAACAATAAAAAAAATTTCAGATTCTCGAGATGCGATGGAATGGAAAGTCACTTAAGTACACAATGACCATGTCAAATCAATATGCAAGTCTATGTAAGTCTAGATGGAAGAATAACGTAACCACCGAACACAGCCCTGCAGTTCAGACACACACACACACACCCAACTAGAACCGAACCTCGTATACACTCTCGACCTTACTAGCCTCTTCTTCTTCACAATACGATCCAAAGAAGAGACCGACGGAAAGAGAGAGAGAGAGAGAGAGACCCTGTTTGTTATCCGTTCCAGCCGAATCGGATCCTACTTGTTTAGGAGCGTCAGATGGGTGGCAGTGCCACTTACCCTTTTTCTCTCTTGCTCCGGAATTCTAACTTTTCTTTTCTTCCCTTGCAAGAAATGTTCTGTTGCGGCTGATTAATTGCTTGGACATCGATTATTATTCCATCGAACTATATTGAACCTTAAAGAGATTATGGTAGAAGAGATGGAAATCTACAGTAAAAGACACAGATGCTGGTTGACAGCATGCATGTGTGCTATCTTATCATATCACACCATCTTCACGCTCGCCATGATATGATATGATATCATGATCCTACTTCTAACTTCTACTAACTCCCTACTACCACTACTACTAAGCAACCTCGACGATATATCCACTAATCTATCGATATATCGATTTATCGCTGAGAATGAGTAGAAAGAAAAAAAAGAAAAGAAAATTGCCACTTACCTCTCCATCTACTGTTCTAACATATTAATCGAAGAATCGTTCACTCACAAAAGCTAGACCATGCGCATGAATATCTCGCACAACCTGCCCATACGATCCATATGATTCCATATGATATCGATCGAGATCTCCCCTCGCAGAATAATGCTGGCCCTTGAATTCTCAAGCCATACCGTTTCATGCGCTGGTGATTTTTCTTCATCTTCATCTTCATCTTTCTACTTTTCTCGTCATCTTTTCATCTCAAGAGCTGGGCCCAATATATCTCTTTTCTTTCTCGCGTAATGCTCTTTTTTTTCTTTCGCCTACCTTTTCTAACGCTTTTCAAGTTTCCTCCCCAGCTCTTTTTTTCCTATTGCACGGGTATTTTCTCTCGGCTTTTCTTATTCTCTTTGTGTGCGCGTGCGCGCGCAGGCAATTTGTTTCTGTTCTTGCGTCGGGTGTGGGTTCTTCTTGTGTTTCTTCTTCTTCTATATTTTCAATCTTTCTCTCTTCTTTGCCATATTTCCATTAATCCCCGTAGTTCCTCCTTCCTCTCCTCTCTTCCTCTCTGCTCCCTTCCATCTTCCTCCCTTCCAAAATGAAAAAAAAAACCTTGAAAACCCGCCATTCTCCGCCAGTAAATGAAAAGAAAAAAGGAAAAACTTTTCTGTATGTATCTGAAAAAGAACCATCCAAGCAAGAAAAGCCCAAAGAAAATAAAGGAAAGCCCATGAACCATCCACAATTGGACTGCAAAAAAAAAAAAAGGAAAAGCAGAGGGGGGCGGAGTGAGGAGTGAGGATTCAAAAGAGACGTCGCCATGTCGTCGTCGTCGCATAGCCAATCCAGCTGGTTGTACGATGAGTTGATCAGTAAGGCGAATATCCTCGTCCACGGAACCCACGACCACCACGGAACCCACCCCTGGGTTGGTATCCGCCACGGTACGGTGGTGCACCGTACCCGCCGCCGAAGCCGCCTCTTCCTCTTCCGCCACCTCTGTAGCCGCCACCACCGCGGCCTCTCTGCATGCCGGGGATGTTTGTTCTCTTCGGTACGACCTAGAACATGCGTTTAGTCTCAGGGTTCAAGTCATGGATCAGGGTTGAGGTAGTACCTTCAGCGGTCGACCCCGGAAGATGCTCTCATTAAGAACAAGAGCCTGGGCAACCAAACTAGGTTCCGCGAATTCAACATACGCATATCTACACCATCGATTAGCCCGCCATTCCAATACTTCAATCCTGTGAAAAAGGGTTTATTAATTACCCCTTCGGTTGTCCAGTAAACTTATCCAACAAAATCGTAACACGATTTATAGACCCACAACTCTGAAAGTGTGTTTGAATCTCCTCGGGCGAGGCGCCGTAGTCGACGTTACCGACGAATATGCTCCGGGCATCAACCTCTTCTTTATCCTCCTTAAGGTTATCATTTTCTTTATCGAGGTTGGCCTGCATTTCGCGGAGCTTTTGGGCCTCGGCTTCCATTTCGGCCATGCGCTTCTTCATGGCGGAGATTTCTTCCTAAGGGTGTGAATGGGGCGCGTGTTAGCCATTGTATGTACTTTTGTTAATTTTTTCCAGTTTGTATGGAGTGTGTAATAGGAGAGTTCTGGAAGGGACCGGAAGTATGGATAGGAAAGGGAGCCGGCGAACCTCATCGTTACCGTCTTCATCGTGGGTATCCATCTGCTCAGCAGTGGGCAAGTTATCGTGGTCGGACATTTTCTACAGGTGGTTTCCAAGCAATCTAGGCAAGTAAGTGGCCGGGTCAGCGATGCCGATAAACGATACGATATGTACGATCACAGAACACGTAGATAAAACAAGTAACTGGAGGGAGAAGGATGAACGAACAGGACAGAATTCAAGACAAAGTATCGAATGGACTCGGGAGAGCGCGGACGGGGGAGCGATGGCTTGACTTTGAGTTGACTTGGACTCTGATAAATCGAGCTGGGCGAAGGATATGGAAAAAGGATGCGATGGGATTCCTTCCAAGCCGAAGGGATTTTCCTGAAGAAACGGCGGGAAAAAGGGTTTCAGAAGAACATTAGCGAACCTGAGCAGAAGAGGATAACCCAGAACAGAACAGGGCTCGGCAAAATGCAACACGGCCGGCGCCCACCCGAGTGGTATACCTATTTGTCCTCGATGCGGCTTCCCGCATGCATATAAATTCTTCAATCGATATATCTCATATATCTCGATACTAACTAATACTATACTACTACTTATAATCTTAATACTCAAGTAACTAATCTTGCACTGTAATTATTTTATTCCTTGGTGGCCCCGGTCTGTTGCTTGAAGTAGGCCATCAGCTGTGTCCTCAACCCCGGTTGCGCGATCGCATGCATCACCTCCGCCATCGTCATTGCACAGTCCTCCGGTCCCACCCCCCCATCCTGCTCTCCAACTTTCATCCTAACTATCTTCGCCGGCCCATTCTTCTCCAATCTCCTCTTCAACCCTTCCAACTCAATCTTCCTCGCAAGATACTTCTTATTTAGCATCTCATTCTGCTCCACCACTCCCTTGTGTACCCCCACCAATTGCAAAGCCTTCTCTTCAACCTTCTTCTTCTCCTGAAGAGCTTCTTGTAGCTCTTTTGTCAACCTCGCCGCATGTCCTGCAGCGTTGTCCCTCTGAGACCTAAGCCTTTGAGTATCTTCCGTTCTTTTGGTGTATTTATCCTTCAGATTCTTAAGCTCCTCATCTCTTTCAGCAATAAGCTTCTCGTGCTGCTTCTTTGCATTTTCATACTCCGCCTTCGCTAGTTCATGGCCGTCCTTCACCGTCTTATCCTGGGTATCCCATTGTTCCCTAGCCATTACAAGCTCACGAGTTACAGCGTTGTACCTTGCCTCGAATTTATCCCTCTCCTCTTTAAATACCCTGAGAACCTCATCGTGGTGTTCTTGATTACGTACCAGGGCTTCCTTCTCTGCCTTCCACTCCTTCCCTGCCTGGGAGAAACGCTTTGATATCTTCTCAGCTACCTCGCGTCGTTGGTAAGAAGACTTGATATCCCCGAAAGTAGCTTCCAGATTCTCCTTGTCTTCTTTCAATTTATCGTATTCCGCTTGTAATTCCAGTATAGTCTTTTCCGCTCTCAACAGCTCCTTCATCTTCATGTTTTGAGCCACGATATCCTTAGCATTATCGAAGAGCAATTGGTACCGGGATCCTAGATTATCCTGTATCCCTTCCTCACTCTCCCCAGGCGAGAGACCGGGAACCTCCTTCAGCCATTCCATCATAGCTTTCAAACCCTGGTTCTCCCTAGCCAATTCCTTCGCCTTCTCGAAGAGTCTTTTGTATTTCTCGTCAAGCTTCACAGATGCTTCTTCCGTATCCAACAACTTCTGTACAACCTGTAGCTTTGAAATATGGCTGAAGTTGTCCTTGTTTATCATCTCCTGGATTTGGACCTGATAAACAGTGATCAGATCCTTCGCCTGTCTTAATTCCAGCTTCTTGTCCTCCAATAGTTCATCCCTCAACTTTAATGTCTGCGTAACACTCTCCAGCTCCTTCATCCTCCTGTCTGTCATCTCCTTCTGTAAAGCAACCGCAGTCTTCTCCTCCATCGACAAGCCCTCAAAACTTTCCAAATTCTTTTGACCCTTCAAACAATTTCTATGGTGATACATCAACAAATCAACCTTCTCCTGAAGTTTATTAGTATCAACTTTGGCCGTACGGATCAGATCTGGAACAAGGATATTCTCATTCTCGCCGTGGACTTGTTTAACCGCGTCTGAGATATGTTTCCTTTCTACCTCAAGTTCTTTGAGTTTTCTAGCCATGTTTTCGGCTTGAGTGTCGTAGCGGTTGAAACAGTTGCTGGCGGTGCGGACGTACTGGTTCGTCCAGTCAGTGAGAGTGTTGAGGAATCCTCTGACGGCATTGATGTCGTCCGGATGACCTTGGAATTCTGGGACTCCTCCCAGAACTTTCAATCCCGCTGTTCGAAGTTAGCTGAGAATCTGAAGGGAGGGACAGGTACATATATGTATAGCTCACCAGGCAAACGATCTTTGATTTGACCAGTCGGTTTTCCGAGGTATACCATATTGAGACGGGATTCTTGATGATCTTTCATCTTCATCCTCCCACTCTCATGCTGCGTAGCTGACGGTGGATCGCTTGGTTTTTTGAGATTTTTTATTGGCCGCGGTGCTGGGAAGGTACGTTGCCATGGTTCTTCGGATATCTGTACGACAGCCTTTGGGATTTGTGGAATCTGTGGGGATGGTCCATTTTTTAGGATGGGCCGATGAGGGATTGGTCTGCTGGTTCCTGGTGGAGTTGAGAATCTTCGTGGGGTGCCATTCGAGCCATTCCCGCTTCCGGGCGTTAGAGGATTGCTTGGTGAGTTTAGATCCGGGAGACCTTGGAATCGGACTTGGCGGGATGACGGGGGTGTTTGTTGGTTGATGTTGAATACCGGTGGTGGGCCTTGAGGCGTCTGTGGGCTCTGGCCTGGAGTTTGCCATGGGGATTGCATCTGTGGAGGCTGCATCGATTGCATCGGTATTTGCGGGCTCTTCATCGATGTCATGTGTATCTGCGGCGTTTGGGGTGCCCTGGGCATTTGCATCTGTGCCATCTGCATTTGGGGCATTTGCATTTGAGGCACCCGCATATGCGACATCTGAGGCGTCTGCGGACTCTGCATCGCTTGCATTTGCGTGTGCAAATGTAGTGGCGTACCCATCGGATGAAGTCCACCGGTTTGCCAAGGTGGCATCTGGTTCGGTGGTATAATCTGCTGCTGCATACCCATAGGTGGGGGAGTCATGTACTGCATGAACAGCGACTGTTCAGGTGTAGGATTCCTCATCGAACGAGCTGGAGTCGGAGTCTTGTCCAAGGAATACTTTGATACAAATGGTTTCGATGTCACGAACGTCTCCTCGAATGGTGGTATGGGTTGTTCTGCAGAAGCCATTGACGGTGAGGTCTGATCAATTTGCATCGCCATGGGGTTCTGCGCAAACTTCTCTACGCGTAGAGGATTCTCCATGAACATCCCGGTATTGACAGCCATAGGAGTCTGCATTGGCGGTTGCATCTCGGTACCCATCTGAAAGTCACCGGGGCATAGCTCCTGGTATTGTGGTAGAGCGGGTGCATTTTGCAAGTTCATACCCTGGTCGGGCTGGTTGAAGAAAATTGGATTAGCGGTAGGCATAGGTTGGCCTGGAGCTGTAGGGAAGCTGAATTGGGGGGTTGTGTAGTCTTTTCCGTCGGCATCTTTGGTCATTTGATGCTCGTGCCGCTGCCAGCCGTAAGCGCCGGCGTGGTTAACGTGATTGTAGTCCATGATTGTCAATTGTTGATTCTTGATGATTGTATAGGTGTAAGTGTAGGCGAAGAGGTAGATGTAGATGTCGAGGAGGTGAGGTGAGTGAATAAAGGAGAGAAAAGTGTTGTCTGTGTTGGAAAGTGGAATGCCCCAGATTTGGGCTTGTCAGGTGACTGTGGGCGAAATGCCGACGGAATAATTTGATAATAGCAAATGGCAATTGCAACGTTGAGAAACTCAACCGCGGGAGCTCTTCTTGTTGAGATGATATGTCCTTGGGCTATTCCATTCCTATAATATATCTATGCTATCCTATATCAGACTATAAAGTCCCTGCTGTCCTCTTTCCTCTTTTCCCCGGTTGTGCATCTGGAGATATATCATATTACATCCTTCGAAGAGCATCGATTCCATCTTCTATCGATATCAATCTGCAGGCCAGGCGCAGGCTGCATCTCAATCTGCATCTCGTCCGTTTACGTTTGTTCGTCCGTCCGTTCGCTCGCTCGTCGGCCGCGGCTTGTTCCTTGATAGTCTGCTGCCTGCAGACTAATACTAATCCCACTAATAGCTTGTGATATAGACGGTACATCCATACATACATACATTATCGATACAGCTTGCAACTTTCCCCGCGCCGGTCCATCCCATCTCTTCTCTCTTCTTTCTTCTCTCTTCTTCTCCTCTTTCACATACATGCATATCTAGCATTCCTCTCCGGAATTTCCCCCTCATCGAGAGTATACTATAGCGCCTCGAAGTACAGTCCGGTTCCTGCGGTTGGCAGGGTCTGTTCGCCTGTTTTTGCTCAGCTGGTCCACGGGGTTTATCTGCCCAGCCAACCAAGTGCTACCAAGCTTAGCCCAACCACCAACCCGCATTTTACTTGGACTTTACCTCGAAAACTAAACTAATACCCTTCTCGGGCGCTATAATTCCTCAACATAAACAACATCGGAGACACAAAAGCAAGACATCCATCACCACCTCCTGCAAGGCCATCAGTCGCCGCCTGAGTGTGTCCCTTCGCCTGATGGATTGCCCTGGTGGACGATGAACTCCCTCAACCTCCTCTCCTCCCAAGTCGACCGGGTCATCGGAACCACTCCTCCTCAAACTCCAAGATCCGAGGCTTCCTTCAAGTCCGAATTCTTCCCTCCCGCTCTCGACAAGAGCGATTCTTTCCCCGATTCTGTCGGGGATACCGCCAGCTTCGATGAAGGCTCCGAAAGCCCCGACACCAAGCAGGATGATGGAGAGGAATCCGAGACAACAGCGCTCCTTCCAAAGTCTGGCTCTGATAGCGGTTCTGGGGGATACGATTCCGACAGCAGCAGCAGCGGTCAGTCGGTAGTCGGCTCTACCTCCACACCTGTCAAAAGACTGTGGAGAACCGCCAGAGCGTCCATAAACTGGGTAGTCTCCTGCTTCTACGATCACAACCACCAATTCTCATTCCTGGCCCCCGTCCAACGAGTCGCTCTCTACCTCATCCGTCCCTTCAGCCCTCGAAGGTACGAACTATCGCCCTTCCAAGATCACCATCCTAGGCAACCCTATCACGATGCATCCCATTCCTCTGATTCCGATGACCCAAGCGTACTCGATGAAAAGTCTTCATCCCCAAGTTCTTCACTACTCGCTCCGCCAGACGATGAAATCGCACCCCGTCGATCCATCAGAATTAGGCTGTTCAGCTCCGATAAACAGCAAAAGGCCAAATCCATGAAATCACCCACATCTCCATCTGCATCCCTCCGATTGACAAGATACCCACGGCTCTCCGGCCCTCCACGTCCCTTACTGCCCAAATCGCCACCCCAGAAGACCCTGATCCTCGATCTCGACGAGACGCTGATACACTCCATGTCGAAAGGCGGGAGCATGTCGGCAGCCCACATGGTCGAGGTCAAGCTTGACAAACAGCACGCAATCCTATATTACGTTCATAAACGCCCGTTCTGTGATGAATTCCTAAAGAAGGTATTAGAATCTTCCAAGTAATACTGCTACCTAGACGTCCCAAAACTAATAGAACGAATATCAGGTCTGCAAATGGTACAACGTCGTTATATTCACCGCCTCCGTCCAAGAATACGCCGACCCAGTCATCGACTGGCTCGACCAGGAGCACAAGTACTTCCGTGCCCGCTATTATCGTCAGCACTGCACATACCGCGACGGTGTATATATCAAAGACCTCTCTGTCGTCGAACCAGACCTCTCAAAGGTTATGATCGTTGATAACTCTCCAACGAGCTATATTTTCCATAAGGGTATGCTACACAGCCCACCAAATCTCCTATTATCAGATACTAATCAATACACCAGACAATGCCATCCCAATCGAAGGCTGGATCAGTGACCCCTCGGACCACCACCTACTCCACCTCATCCCCATCCTCCAAGGCCTTCAGTACGTCACGGACGTCCGTGCGTTTCTCGCATTGCGCATGGGGGAGGCAGTGACCTAATCCATCCTCTCTTCCTCTTTTGTTATACATATTGTTTACTAGAAGCCACCCTCTTACAAATGATAACGAAGAACCAAAAAGCGAAGAGAAGATAAAAAGTTGCTGAAAGCATTTTGGATCACGGGTTTTTATTACACTGCTTTTTTATGATGGCGATTGAATGGTGTTCTTTCTCCTTTTCCTTTTTTTTCATATATATCCCCCTCCTTTTCCTCCTCCGCCGTCTATGCGTCGACTTTTATAATGCTGTTTTTTTGAATGAATGATGGGGAAATGTTGGCAAATTTTTTTATTTATTTAAAGATTAATCCATGATACCAAAGATACTCTTCTCCTTTTATTTTTTGTTGTTTGAATTTCTTTTTGTTTATATATCATCTCTACTGCGTTCTTTTTTATATACGATATCAAAGAAGTCTTGAGGTTCTCTTTCTATTTACCTCTCATTTTTCTACATATACCTTACCCTAAGTCCATACGTCCCTTTTTAATACCCCCTCCGTCCGCAAAAGAGTTTGCATCTCCCCCCGGTTGATGTTGAGTCTGAAAGGGTAAACTTAATTAGACTTGGGATAGACTACGGTTTTCTGGGTGGGGTTTATGCTTTCTTCGATCTGGATTTTCTTCTGCTACCGTTGCTTTGTTGTAAGGGAGGATTAGATTATATTATATTGCCCTACAATCGATACGCGATCGCTATGCTTTAAGTACGGATATATATACGTCATCGATCATTGATCAAAAGAAAGAAACTGGCAGCTCATAGATCTCATCGGGTGGGAATATTCAAAGATACTCGTGGGGGAAGAAAAGTCGGAACGACCTTGTTAGCTGGACTATGAAATGTATACCCAGTTACATATATCAGTGGCGAGGTTTATGAGGGTGAGATATATATGCCTATTTATCAAACATGAAAAAGGCCTCCTGAAAGTCATAGGCAAGCTCTACATGACAAGGACAGTCGATATGACCAGCACTCGTCCAGGCTAGATCAGGAGGTCTCTTGAAATTACTATCAACCGACGAATCATGAGAAAATAGCTCCCCTCTAGCTCTTACTGCCCGGCGAATGGTATACAATGGACATGAACAATGTAAAAGACACTATTTTTCAAAAATCAACTGGTGGGGGTATAAAGAAATAGGGATCACTACCGCCCAAGTATTCGAGGGCTAGCTATGGACGCTCTGTATACAGCTATTTCCACCATCGATGCCAAATCTCTAGAGCCGTATCCACGTATTATTGTAGGTATGGACGCTGGTATATATTAAATAATATGGAATTTCGCATAGAACATCTAACTAGCTATTACACACAAATGACATAAACACAGGACTGAACAAGCTACAAGACTAATCAAAAACACGACAAGCAAAGCAGAAAAACATCAAGACAGATAAACAAAAAACAGCAGATGGAATTGTCCCCGGGCCAGCAAAAACTGATCTTGGTAAACTCCTGTCAAAGAGATCGAGAAAAAAGGGAACCCTAGTTTGTGTGTGTGTATATTATACAATTGTGAAAAATGGAACATTTGTTGGCTGTAGTGGGGTTGGAGATCGGGGGTGGGTAAAAAAACTGCATTTGCGCCTAGGATAGCAGCAAATGACAACGTAAGAAATGAATAGAAGGGGGGAAGGGGATAGATATGATGACGCCTTCGTTCAAAAATGTCGTTTTCCGTTTTTTCTTACCCGCTCTGCGACAAAAAAGTGATGCAAGTCATTTCCTTTAAACTTACCTTAGCTAGTAAAACAGTTGTTTCGAAATAGTAAAAAAGAGATGTGTTCGTAGAGTGTGTGTATAAAAGGTTTAGGCGGAAGCATCAGGAGCCTCCTCAACAGTCGCCTGCTTTGAGGACTCGGCGGCGACTTCTTTCTTCTCCTCCGTCTTCTCGGCAGAGGCAGAGGCAGAAGTCGATCCCTTCTTCTCCTCTGCGATACCACACGCGGCCCTTGCAGCCTTAACGGTCTCCTCGGGACCGGCCTTCTTGAGGGAAACGATCTTGCCGTCCTTGCTGATCACTACCACGCTGCGGAGAGTTCCCTTACCGCCGGGCTTTGCGATGCCAAATTTGGCATGGAGTTCGTAAGTGACGTCGGATAGAAGTGGGTAGGTGAGTTTCTGAGCTTCCTTGAACTTGCTGTTCTTCTCGGGCTTATCGCCGCTGAGACCATAGATGGAATAGCCTTGGGCCTCGAAGGAATCCTTGGCGCCGTTGAAGCCGATGGCTTGCTTGGTGCCTACGTTACATATATTAGTATCATTGGCGTATAAACGGTGGTACGTGGGAATGACTTACACCCAGGAGTGGAGGCAGCTGGATAAGCAAAGATGACGACACCAGTCTTGCTGGACTCGAGAAGAGAGGCGACGGTAACCTTCTCACCAGCCTGATTGCTGAGTTCGGGGAGGCCGGTGGGGAGGGCATCGCCGGCCTTGAGTTCAACCGGGGTAGCAGGGGCTGGGGTCGCAGTTGCAGACTTAGAACCGCTAGCCTTTGGCGCGGCGGCCTTCTTCTCTTTCTTATCGGCGGCTGGCTCGGCCTTTTCTTCGGCAGCTGGTTTGGCAGCTGGTTTGGCGGGTTCAGCCTTTTCTTTCTTTGCCTTTGAGGAAGACGCCTTTTCAGCTACTGGCTTCTCTTCCTTCTTCTCGGCCTCCTTCTTTTCCTTTGCTGGAGCGGCCTTCTTCTCCTTAGCTGGTTTCTCTTCCTTCTTCTCCTCCTTCTTTTCTTCTTTCTTCTCTTCCTTCTTAGCGGGCTCGGCCTTAGCTTTGGTCTCTTTAGCCTTACCCTTAGGGGCTGGCTTAGCCTTAGAAGAAGAAGCTTCCTCAGCAACAGGCGCTTCAGGAAGGACCTCCGGGTCGGCGGCAGTCGGCGGCTCAGTAGTGACCTCGGCCTTATCAGCAACCTTAGCTTTCTTTGCGACAGCAACCTTTTTGGGAGCTGGAGCCTTCTTCTCGACAACAGGCTTGGGCTCTTCAGCAGGTTCAGCCTTCTTCTCCTTCTTGGGACCAGTGGCCTTCCTCTTGGGGGCGGGAGGAGGTGGAGGAGGAGCGGCCGGGGCCTTGCGCTTTCTTAGTTCCATTGGCATGGTGATGGGCTTTTTCCTTTTAAAAATATGGGAGTGGTACTGGACACATGCGATACGTAAGTATACTGACGAAAAGGCTAACTAATAACAACGTGAAAACTCGAGTAAAATAAAAACACGAGATGCGAAACGATAGGAAGTAAAGGGCGCGAAGCTTGATACAGCAATTGTTTTGATAAAAAGCGCGATTTTGAAGAGATGCAGGCTGCGGAGGGGGGTGTGCAGTTGGGAATCAAGCGAGGTGAGACGTTGCGCGAGGCGTATATTGTTATATGGGAGAGGAGAGAGAGAGAGACAGAAAACAAACTGCAGCGGTCTCAGCAGGCTGGAGCCGGAGCGATCGGGCGCGAGATATCGACAGAAATAACCACAAATCACTGACGAAAACGAGCAAAAATCACATACCTTGATCGTGCGGTGGACGGAGCGTGATTCTGGATAGTTTTCGAGGGCAGATTGAGGCGGCGGTGGGAAAGGAGGAAGAGAGAAGAGACGACGACCGGAGGTGGGAAGAGAGAAAAATAATAATCAAATAAGTGTGTGGTGGTGGACATTTACCTTTCTTTCTTTCTTTGGGCCTGAGCCTGTCCACACCACATAATAACGGAGACTGGGCGCACACCGCAGACCTCGAACGCACAACCTCCGCTCTGTTGGGTCTATTTGTTTTGACCAAAAGGATCCAGTCCTGTTCAGTTGATATCATCCATGCCCATAACAGACCGCGGGTGTATGTGTATGTGGTGTGTATGTAGTCTGCAGTCTGTGGTATTGGTATTGGGGCCTCCCGCCCTCGCCTTTTTTTCTTCCATTCCCGTGCTCTGCAGCGCTGGTGTTTGGGTGTTTTCTTCCTGCGTCTAGGTACCAGATACTCCTCCGTCTGGCCCTGGCTGCCCTAATTTCACTGTCCTTTTCACCGGCAATAGCGAGCTGTCGTTCGTTCGTTGTGGTACTTGTCTACAAAAGCACGAGCTTTTTTTATAAACGAGTATATACCTCGAGAGAAAATACGAGGCTTTCGCTGTGTCATCATATCTGCTGGCTTGCATCTGGCCATCTGTCTGCTCAGCTGGCCGGGCAGAGCCAAGTCAGCGATGCCTTCCTGTCTCTTGTACCAAACCATCACATCGTTCAATTAAAATGCCAGATATATATGCATTTTTCTTTTATATAGGAGGTTTTGGTTTATCCGGTTGGTCATGCCCCTATGTATGTCTGTCGGTATGTATTTCGCATCATAAGGTGACATGACAATCCGGTACACTCCAGCTTTGGGGGAAAGCAAAGACGCTCAACTTGAAACGATGTCTCTTTTTTCTGCAATTTCAGCGGCGCGCAGAGCCAAGACAATCGAACCTAGAATTCTCCACAAACGCTTTCTCCCGAAAGACTAAATGCTTCAATGGAGGCTAATCCCAGATGCTCTGCAGGTGGTGGAACGTCAATTGTGGTTTAGTGAATTGCTCTTGTTTTTCTTTGGTCTGATTCAGGAAAGTATTGTCGGGGGAAAGCAGCGGGTTCGCTCGGTTGGAGGCAAGGATCAATCGCGTAGCATTCTTTTCGAATTTGGGTTTAAATCGCGAAACAAGTCAGCGAATGAATGCTGCTTGTCTGATTAAAACACCAGAGATGGCAGAGGATTATATTGCATTGGTCGAGTATTTCTCAGGGCCGCGGAATCCCTGGCAGTCTGCCAAAAAGCGAGTGGGTGGACCTGCCAGAAGATAGCGCGAAGTCAAAAGCTGAGCATGCAATCGCTAAGCTGCTCAGTAGTGTGATCCCACCCATGCAGAGGACAAACGATGCAATGCAATGGCCATTCTTGAGATGGAGATTTGTGAAATCGTCGGTATGACGTCTGCGAATTCGATCGGAAACAGGCAAGTACTGTAGGCAAAGCGGGCAGGCAGGCAAGCCCTACGCCGCTAGATCTGCAGGGACTTGGTCGCCCTCAGATCAAGCTGACCACCAGGCTTACGGCTTCCATGGGAGCTTCTCGAAGCCAGCCGGATTCAGAGGTTCGCATCGGTGGCTCGATGGGGACTGGACTGAACTGGACTGGCCATGACAAGACCCACATGACGTTGGAGGAGGAGGAAGTTTTAGCAGACATCGGGCCGGCCGCTGATTGGATATGGTACCAAGAACTATATGCATCCGTACCCGAGGGAGCACATAGAACATCGAGCATCAGCTTGCCACACCGCACTGCTCCGATCCCGCCCTTTTCCCCGGCGATTATATAAAGGAAAGGTCGCCGGTCCGAGTGGCTCTGTCGGCTTCAGCATTCATACTGCATCCTGCATTGTCCGTACTCTTTCTTCTATCCTGTCTTCGATACTCGAGATAGAATCTTGCATGTGCTTGAGCTGGCAGCTATCGCATAAGACTGACTGTCATTGGCTGCTGATAACGAGATCGGACGTCTGATTGGTTGGTTGGCTGGTTGGCGTCGAACTGCTGGCCACACGCCCGAAAATAAAAAAAAAAGTTTTATCCCTCACAGCACTCTCACTAGCCTCAGAAATAGTAACAGACGACACACCTCTTTAATATCATCTCAGTTCCACTCCTTCCTCTCTCTCTTTTCCCTCTTCCTCCTCCTCTTCTTCTCCCTCGCGACACCGTTAAACCAACCTCCGAGGAACTCACCGCTCGCCCTCTCATCCCGAGATTCCGTCCATTGAAAAAGGAATACCTGCTCAGGAATTAAAAAACTTTTTTTCCCTTGCAACACTTTTTTCCTTTCTTTATTCCGACAAACGCTTGCCCCTTCAAACTCCAGCTACTTTTTTTATACAGCGAAACAATGAAGGTCTTCGAATCAAAGTGCACATTCGACTACTCCTGGGAGGAGGTATCTCGGGCGAACTGGAGAAAGTACTGTGCCTGGAACGACAAAGCCTCGCACGTCGTCTCTGTCGATACTCTCAGTCGGTCAATTGACCCCGCCACCGGAATCGTAAGCTTTCCCCCTTCCGTCCGTCCGTTTATATCGCTCTTTTCGTCGGGTTCTAACCTATCCTATCTATATACAGCTACGGACGGAACGATTAATCGCTTGCAAACAGTCCGTCCCGAGATGGCTTACCGCTGTCGTCGGTGGCGCTGACGTCTCCTACGTCCGAGAAATTTCCTATGTCGACCCGGTAGCCAAGACTGTCCGCATGGAATCCCAGAATCTGACCTTCAACAACTTATTATCCGTCTTCGAGACCGTCACATACCGACCGGACCCTTCGAATCCCGAAACAAAGACACTCTTTGAACAGGACGCCCAATTCAAGGCTGCCGGTGGTTTCAGCAGACTCTGCAATAAGATCGAGGACTGGTCCGTTGAACGGTTCGGCCAGAACGCCACCCTCGGACGAGAAGGGTTCGAAAGCGTATTAAGGATGAGCAGGCAAGCGTGGAACGACCTCCGAGATCAAGGCTCGTTACCAGCGATGGCTGCAGCATCGGCGCCGCCATCTGCGTAACATCCCCCATTCTGGGCCTTCGGCAGTGAATTCATCTTCACTTCTCCTCGTGACACGGCAGCTTTTCACAGTTTACTAGCAACAAAGGTTCTTGGATAGTTTTCTTTTATCATTACACCACATCCAGGCCTTCAGGATCCGTACGACTCTACTCCACTTCACCAAAAGTTTTCGTGTCACGACCTTGTATTCATACTCTGGGTTTTCTCCTTTTTACATTGCTTTGGCGTTCTAGCGGTTTTTTTCCCGGGGTTCCCTTTTCGTTTTCTTTCGAAGATTCCTCTTTTTTTTTTCTTTTGGTTTCTTCCTTTCTTTTGTACCCGGTTTTTCCCTTTCCTACAGGATAAAAATCAGCAGTTTTACGAATTGGAACCCTCTCCCTACTAGACGGACACGAACCTCGTCTCTTTTCGCTTCTTTTCCTTCTTTCTCACAAAAAGTTTATAGATTCTCTTCCTTTTTGCTATTATTACTAACCAAAGACATCACTTACCCCGTCTTTCCGCCACCGCCCCTCACCCATCCCACCCAGCTCCATGTCCATACATTTCCTTGAGCTGTCCTTTTTCTTCTCTTTCCTCTTATAGACGGACGTTGCCAGGGGATATGCACTGGATTTAGAAAACGGAAAGAACGCTATATCTAGTGGGACATATATTCCGGACTTTTCCTCCTTTTTCTTCTTCAGTTTTAAGGGGGATGATTATACAGGAGGAAGCTTTTATTTATCATGTATCTTATAGATACTTGTACATAGCTTGTACATATACTTACAAAGGGGGGTAGAACAGTTTTTTAAAGAAAAGGTTACGATTGAGGAAAGGGGAGAAATACAGATGGGGAAAGAAAAATTAAAAAGCAATACCTTAAATTTGACCTACAAAATGATCGATAGATCGATCCTTCTAGTGATGACCTTTCCACCTGAAGCACATAATGACAGGGTTCCCCGCGATCTACTGGAAATAATACCTATCGATAGAAAACTCGTTAGATTTATGCAAATACCATTTTAATCCGGCAGGCCCCGAACTCCATTTGATGACAAGTGTCACGCATGCAGCTTGTTTTAATGTGCATACGACATGTCACAGTCTAGCTTTAGAATACCAACCCTGCATGAATAATATCTATAAGTATCGATCGTAAATCTGCAGCCCGACTGAAAGAGTAAGGAGCTTAGTACATACTTAGTTATAGCTACCCCCCAGGCCAGACCAGGCTAAGCCCTTGCTGCTTTGGAGCTTTCAATAGAATCAATTTAGCCGCGGTCGTGTGCCCCCCCCTTGTTGTTGTGGAAACCAAGAGCTGGCCCAAAACAGACAATTAGACGCCCCAACTAAATTAACAGTTTCGCGCGACAAAGCTCAAGCTATCCCACCAACTAGCTACTCAAGCACTCATCACCCTTCGAATCCCACCCCCTCCTCTTATCGGAATCCACCTCTACCTACGATTTACACGAAAGGGAATAAAATTTTCCACGATGACAAGCCTAGAAACCGCCTCGATCCCACCCAACATCGCCGCGCAGCTACCAAATGTAAACTTCGGCTTCGACGAGCTCAAAGAGCGGATGGCCAAGTTTACAGCGGCATTTGACGAGTTTATTGAAAAAAGACGGGAGAAGGCGTTGGAGGCTCGGACTAACTTTGCTAGGGATTTGGCGGATTTGAATGGTATACCGTTCTTTTACGATAATTTGGTGAGGGTCTGGAGTAGTGGACTAATGGATGTGATGGATAGAGAACCAGAAAACGGTGAAGAAGAATATTGAGCATTATGAACAGGAGGAGATCAAAATCGCTGCAAGTACGTAACTCCTCACTTCTTCCTTTCACACTATAGCTGTTCTAACGAGTCGGCAATAAAAAGACACCGAGAAAGAAATCCAAGAAACCGCAGACCTAGAATCCGAAATCGCCACTATAAAATCCGAACGCTCGACCCGACAATCCGAAAACGAAACCTTATCCTCCCAGATCCGCGAACAATCCCTCGCAATTCAGAAACGTCGTCAAAAGCTCCTTGAAGAGAAACAAGCACTAGCATCACAGGCAAATCATAACCAGCCGGAATTAGCATTCTGGGAAGATTACCTGGGACTAAGGATCGAAGGTGCTGGAAGATTGGATCATGTCCGGTTTATATTCACGGTTATCGATGAAAGGGATCTAGACCGTGAGTTTGAGATTGTGCTTAGCGTGGAAAGTCGGGATTATGAGATTATCGGAGCGCGGCCAAAGCTGGATGAGGCGACGAGACAAAGGTGTTTGGATACGTTGAATGAGACGAGGAGTATTGCAAAGTTTTTGAAGATTGTGAGACAGGAGTTTAGGAAGATTGCGAAGAAGTAGTATACGGAAAAAAAAAACTTCCCCTGGCAAGCTGGCTTGTCTATGTGATATGACCGGGGTTTTGGCATGCTTTTACTATTTTGGCGTAGTGGTAGGATTGCTTGATATTGGGGGCATTTTTATGTAGTAATGGGTATTTGAAAATCTGAATAAAATGGTACTATATAGTATGTAATATTTTACAAGAAAAGGGCGTATGTACAAAAGGCTATTTACGCAGCAGCAGCAGCAGTTTCAGCTTTAGCCTTTCCTTCCTTCGGTGTCTTCCGGGAAGGATTGTTGACCATGGATTTCCTGTAGGAAGTGGAAATGCCAGGTGGATGGGATAGACGGGCGTCCTGTATTGTCACGACGCCGTCAACAGGGCCGGGAACACAACCTAACACTTCCATTAGCTTTGCGAATTCGTGTTTGTGGTAGATATTAATAGAGAGAGATATGCATACCTCTGACGACGACAGTGTTTAGCTGGTTATTCACATCCAGCACTCTGACCAGCGGAATGGTAACCCGTTCACCACCCATTCTACCAGCCATACGTTTGCCGGGAAGGACACGAGAACCACCACCTTGCGATTGACCGGCCGAACCCATTGCTCTGTGCATCAACGAGTTACCGTGGGATGCAGGCTGACCTGAGAAGCCATGTCTTTTCATACCCTGTGTTCACTCCGTTAGCATGTACCTCAATATGCTCATTATGAATATATACGTACACCAGCAAATCCCTTTCCCTTGCTGTTAGCTCTCAAATCAACCAACTGACCCTTCCGAAACCAATTGGCATTTATCAAAGTCCCGGGCTTCATAAGACCCCTCTCATCTCTAATTCTAAACTCTTTAACAACCTGCTTCGGGCTAGTTTCACACTTTGCGAAGTGTCCTAGCATGGGCTTTGAAACGTTTTTGTGGTGTCTTTCTCCAGCACCGACTTGTACGGCCCAATAACCGTGCTCTTGACGGGTTTTGTTGGTCATCACTTGACAGCGGTCTAGCTGGAGGATGGTACAGGCTGTTCGGGCACCCTTTGCATCGAAGATAGCGGTCATACCCTTTTTGCGGGCGATGACACCGGTACGGAAGGGGTCACGGCGGCGGAGTAGAGCTGCTTCCGGGGAGTTTTGGAGGATTGGAAGAGGGGAGGTTTCGGGAACACCAGCGGCACCGGGTAGGAGGGTTGGTTTACGGACTTTGCGCGGGGTGACGAGGCGGGACGGGGTGGTTGTGAAGGAGCGGCATTGTGAGAATGAGAATATTGAATTGAGGGGCCGCATTTGCTGGCGGCAGCAGGTCACCGCGGACATGACATTCGATGTTGGTTTCCGAGATATCAAGATTGAAGATTCGAGGATGCAATGGAATGAAGTCGTTGGGTTATAATTATATCGAATTGAACGGTGTTTGTCGTGCAAGTTTTCAATCTGTGGCGTATTCCATGTGGCGTACCATAACTGTGGCTGATGAGATGCTGTGGCGAAGCGCTGATGCAAGCTGTCTACGCAATGCCCCTCCTCCCATGATAACTATCGCCATCATCCATGAATATAATACGTAGACTCTGCTGAAACAAGGTGCCGAAGGACATGCGCCTTTGCCTCGAATCATAGTATATGCTTTGCGGGTAAAAGTAAGTGCTGGCTGAGGACTTCTATATATATAAGTATACCAAGCGGCGCGGCGCTATAAGCTAGCTGCCATCATACGCATATCATATGCTTCCAACTTCAACTTCAACTTGAACCTCAACTTCACACCTTCACTACCACCAAACTTCACTACCCCGGGAACGAACAGGCAGTAATCCATCATCTCCGGCATCGAAGCGCGCCATATTATCAGTAACTTCTTTAAACATCATACATAAAAGCTAACCCCGCATCATGAGCGGCACTGCAGATAAGGTACCAAAGCCTCACCCGCATATTCTACTACTGCACCACAGCTACTAACCAACATCAAATACAAAAAAAAGGACGCCCCGCCCGTCGTCCCCCCCAAAGAACGTTCGCCCTCTCCAGACGATGGCCTCCTCCGTGAAGAACCCCTCGAGGACCCCAAACCCCTCAAAAGCACCGACGTTCCCACTGCCACAGCTCCCTCCGCAGCTTCGCAGACAGTAACAGCTCCACCGGCTCCCACTGTCGAAACAGTACCGGAAGGCGAAGAAGCTCCTCCACCAAAGCCTCCTCGCCCTGTATCCAAGTTCGAACAAAATGTAGCGACGCTGGCCGAAGCTTTTCCGGATATCGACGTTACCGTTATCAAGGCTGTCCTGACCGCTTCGGGCGGGAGGGTTGAACCGGCTTTCAACGCTCTGCTAGGTATATATATCCCATATACCCTATACTATCACTCTATATACCATGTAAGAATGTACGTATTAACTCGATACACAGGCATGTCAGACCCCTCTGCCGCCGTCGAAATCGAAGAAACACCCCCACCGCAGCCACCCCGCCCCCGCCAACAACAGACACAATATCAGCAACAACCCCGCGACTTCAGATCAAGCGATCACTATAACCCCGCAAACGTCTACAATGACCAACCTCAGCCCAAGACCTCGACTCCAGCATCTCAAATGGAGGCCGACGAACTCTACGCTCGACAGCTAGCCGAACATTACGGCGGTCTTCCCCGCGAAAACCGTCAGGGCCGTGGTGGATACGGAAACTACCCAGAAGCCAGACGAGGACAACAGCAGCAGCAGCGACCACAAGACGATGAAGATAGAGAGCGCTCTTTCTTTGATGGTAATTTCAAACTTAATCCCCCAAAATAATAAAATACCATACTAATATAGGATTATAGACGACCTCCCCGTCATCCGCGAAAACCTACGCAAGGGCTTCATAGACACTCAAACGAAATTCAACAAATTCCTCACCGACTTTAGCAAAAAGGTCACAGGCGAGGAGGACGAATCTCAGCAGCAACAGCAACAAGGAGGCGCCGGAAGAGGACAGGGACAGGGACAACCCCAAGGTCAAAGAACACAGCAATATCCACAGAGATACTCGAGTAGACGTTCTGGCGATGCATACGACGCAGACCCAGAGGTCATACAAGGCGACTTTAGTCACCTCGAATTAAGGGATAACACCGGTGATGGTAAGTACACTCCATCCACATCTCTACAACCTTCAAAAAACACTAACAAAATGAGTAATACAGAACCCCGCCGTCGCCCCCTTGCAAACCCGAACCTCTTCGGCTCAAACCCCACAAACCCATCTACGGGAGCACCCCGCAAATCCGTCGGCTTCGCAGACCAATCCGAAGAAGACCTCTACCGAAAACCAACCAACACCGGAAGCGGCAATCCATCAAACCCTGCAGGCGCTGGTGCAACTACAGGTCCCGCTCCAACGACAGGTAGCAAATGGGCTCCATTAGCAACCGTAGACCCAACACCGTTGAACAACGACCCCTTCCAGCTCGGGGATTCAGATGATGATCACGATAATATCCAGACTACATCTGCAAAGACGGGCCCGCAGGAGTCGGGGACTAAGAATACGACGAAGTAGAAGGGAATGGCAAAGATCCCATATATCGTTCTTCTCTGTCTCCCTCTCTTTTGTTGAATAAGGAATTACGGTCGTCCCTTTTTGAGATTCCCTGTTTGTTAACTTTTTTTTCCCCTATTATTATTACCTTCTTGTTATTTTCCTTTGTGATGAAAGTCTTTGGATGATGCTACTACCTTCTGCCTCCTTGGGAAAAAATTGCATGTTGTGAGAAAAAAATAAGCTCTAGCTAGCAGGCCTTAATTATGGAATTTGTGATGAATGAGATCCTGGTTTTTGATCCTTTTGATTTCTTCTTCTTCGTCTTCACTGTTATCTATCTTGAAAGATATTTACTTGTTTCTGGTGTGAATGTATCGCTGTATCTCTCGTGAGGAAAAAGCATTTATTGAGAATATCAATCCATCGATCGATATAAAATATACAGAACAAGAACTCCCGCCCTGGTCTTGCACACTGGAACCCAATACGATCAATCGGCAATATACATCATGCAACAGACGGCTAGACTTTCATTAGAATACCTAAATTCCAACGCACAATATACAACAGTTCCCCTAATCCAAACGTACTTTAGAAAGAAAGCGATCTCGCAAACAAGGGACTGGTTTGCACAAAGAGACATCCATAATTAAACCTCGGATCCTCAAGTCGACTTGTGTAACAAAAAGGCG
The DNA here is from genome assembly GCA_036971225.1 of Arthrobotrys sinensis. Taxonomy (NCBI): domain Eukaryota; kingdom Fungi; phylum Ascomycota; class Orbiliomycetes; order Orbiliales; family Orbiliaceae; genus Arthrobotrys; species Arthrobotrys sinensis. The sequence goes on along the minus strand of JAJTTV010000017.1, from coordinate 976,396 downwards.
TTAAAAGTAAAATATCCCTCTCAAGAACAAAAAAAGAACGCCATGTATACAAAAATCCACAATTCATTTTTCAAATACAACAACGGAGGAAAAAGAACGCCATGCACGCTCAAAAGGGCTAGAGGGGGGAAAGGGCTGAGGAATTATAAACAATATGCCCCTCTACCAACAATGCCAATAATCAAATCATCATAGTAGCCAAACATAACGGCTAGGCCGTAAAGAAGTGTAAAGGGGGTGGGAGAGAGTTAAACAAAGGAAAAAGAGAAGATGAAGGAGGGAGGGAGTAAAAGTAAAGAAAAATATAAGAGATAGAGCATGAGATGAAGGGGAAAGGAATAAAAAAAGGAAAACGCCAGCCATTACACAACCATACTCCTCCTCCTTCGATCAGTCCTCTCCGTAACCATATCCGCAAACTCCACCGTCTTCCTACTCTTCGTTTCTCCCGTAGTAGTGGTAGAAGCCCCAGCGGCAGCAAGCGTAGCTCGTCTCCGTCGTCTTTCCTCAATAATATCGCTCGCAGACTTCACACCCCCCGAAGATGCCGCCTTATCTCCTTCCCTCTTACTCGTGCTTATCGCCGAAATCCCTCCTGCAAGCCCCCCAGAAGTCCTCCGTTGATGGCTCCCACCGGTAGGGACAGCAGAAAGTGAATCTCTACCCAGCGATGCCCTTCTTGCCATATCAACAGCGTCAGTCGATGAAGAATCAGCGGTCGTAAATTCATATAGGTCCTTCCTGGCCTCTCTCATCCGTGTCTCCCTATCCCTCACTTTTTCCGTCATCATCTTCTCAAGTTCTCGCTCAGACATCTTGCTCCCAGATCTATCAGGAATCTGCCTAGGCTCGGTAGCTTCCGTGTCGGGCTTCGAATCGTAGTGAATGCTCATCTTGCTAGTCCTTCTCTCAATATCTTCAACAGCCCCATCGTCAGCCGTGGAGGTCCTTCGCTTTGGCTTGATCCCGGTGACCGCATCCACCAATGCTTCAGTATCCCTCCTCATCTTCTTATTCAACGCCGGAAGCGCATAGTTAACCGCAACTCCCCGAGTTCGCCGGCTCCTCTCAGCACCAGCAACCTTCTCCTCAACAGCCATCGTATTCTCAACACCCTGAACTATAATCGGCTTCGAAGAAACACGGCTAGCCTTCTTCACAGATTCTCTATCTTTGGGAGAGGTCTTATCCTTCTTCACATATTCGAAATCCGCAACTGTGGGTAATTTGGCAGGTGAAAGTCCGACGTGAACGTTGGTGGACTTAGGCTCTAGAATACGTCGAGATTCCGTAACCGGTGCAGGTTCAGGTGTAGGTGGTGTCGGTACAGATTCAACCTCAGGTTCAGGTTCAGGAGTCGGTGCTACTTCCGGTGTCGGCGTCGGCTGATTAACCAAGTCTCGGACATTTTCCAAACTCTTACGGTTGGAAGATAGGAATCGCGATGCCGTAGCCAAATCGAGCTTAACAGGTGAAGCTGCAGAGCGAATTTCCTTCTTCTTCGATGGAGCTTCCGTGTCAGAGTCTTTAACTTCCCTCGCGGCGGTAGCCGAAGTTGTCGATTTCACTTCCTCAGACTCAGTCGATGACGCTTTCTCAGAACGTATAAAGTCAAGGCTGAAGCGATTCACCATCGGCGAGGTTATGATCTCTTTCAACTCCTCATGTGTAAATTCCGGCTCGTACTTCCTCTTCCCCGGCGACAACGCCGCACCCGCTTGTAAGTCGGCGTTATACTTGGACGTTGGTACCCGTCCAGCAATGAGGAATTCGGCACTATTGCTATCCCTCTTGCGTCGTGGGCGAACGTCGAACATAGCCGAATCCAAAGGAATGTAATCCTTAATCGGTGACCCTTCCTCGGCGGCTCGTATGATGGCGTCGACACGTGGTCCAAGGCAAACGAACGGTCGTCTTGGGGTAGCAGGTGTTATGCGTTCATTGAATTCAGGAATGTCGGCGAGGAATCCTTCTGGTCGCTCTCGAAGGCTGAGGTCCGGTTTGACAGCTTGTGGCCATCGGTTAACTAGTTGCCGACCACTCGTTAGTATATATATCCACAGGAAGGAATAATCGTAATAATTGTAATAAAGGAACATACCAGAGAGTCGCTTCTTCCGATCCTTGTTATCACCCAATTCCCTTATTAGTCCTGTAATCTCCGACAATTTCTCCTCGAGTAGTCTCTTCGCCTTGTCGGATATAGGTGTTGAGCCCTGTGCGTCTCTTTCATCAAGTTGCTTTCTCAGGCTTATAATTTCAGCGGTCAATCGAAGGTTTTCCGTCGAATATTGTGTAATTTCGGTATTGAGGGCTTGTATCTGCTGCTGTTGGGTTGCATTGGCTCTACAGAGGAAAAAAATTAGAACGATGCTACCACCGATAAAAGGTATCAATAACGGAAGGGAGGATAATATACATACCTAGCAAGCTCTCTATTCTGTCGCTGGTATCGCCGTTTTACTATTGAAGGTTTGCATCAAGTTAGACACAGACGATAGAATATTGATTGAAGGAGCTGCCGGGGAACCATACGGGATTCGAGGTCATCCAAGCCAGGTTGGTTGACACTACTCAGCTTCGCCATCTTGGAGAGTATAATGTCGATTCCCTTCTCATACGACAGGGAACGGGTTCCAGTGGAGGTTTCAGGAGATAAATTTCGGTCGAAGTCGATGGATGAGGAAGATAAACAAAGTTGAGCAGGTAGAAAGTGTCGAAGTTCCCAAGTTCCAAGTTGCAGGTTTCGGATCAAAGTATAGGATTGATTGATTACCGTTGTCGTGTTTTCAAACGCGTCCAAGAGAAAGAAGAAGAAGGAGAAGGTGAAATGGAAGGAAGTCGGAAGTTTGAAGCTAAAACCAGAAAGAAAAAAAAAAAAAAAATAACGATCCAATCTGCGAGGGGTAGTCGGAATAGTAAAAAAGAGACAGGTTCTAACTGAGGTGGGTAGTTTCTGTCGTGGAAGTTATTGTGAGACGAATTGATTGGACGGAAGAAGATGTTTGGCAGGCACGAGGTCAGGTTGGGCAGGGTAACTCCATCCACAATAACAAACACAGTTCCCGATTGGGAGCGGATGCTCGTCTGCTTTGGGCAGGCGCAACACAGATGTGGTAATTTGCCAAAACAACACAAAATACCGTCTACGAGGATATCGTCAACTCCTTCAAGCTCGGCGACGCCCTCATACTGGGGATCTGGCTGGAAAAACCTTATCTCGGGGGTTTAAATCGACAATTCGGATACAAAAAACCTTATTTCGGAGGTTTACTCCGCATTTTGAGCTCCAAAATAGTCACATGATCATTGCAAAAGCCACGCAGCCTCTAGCACCGCCATTCCCCCCGCGCCATACCGCCAATGCCCAACCATACCTTGAGGACTCTTCACATCGTAGTCTGTTACTTCCTTCTTATTATTCATGGCTAGTGATCAAAATACCCCTACTAGCACCTAGCTCTGTAACCGTAACAGTAGCATTCGGGAATAATAGCTATCATGTGTATATATACCACTTCATCTTACCATGTGCTATATAGATTTCACGGCGTCCCCGAGTCTAAAAGCATACGTCAGCCCTGCTTCGAGACTACGTCAGCCCATCAGACTACAGCTTCTATTCACGTGCATACCAACTCCTCACAAAGATAAATCAGAAAAAAAAAAATTTCTCACATGCAAAGGCACGTGTTAGAGGGTGGGGGTTTGTAAACCACCATCACAATCAGGCGAGCATTCATCCTAAACAGGCCTTCCTAGATCTCCATGGATATGTACATATGTTTTGCAAATGTGAAACGAAATTTTCTAGCGATCTTCCTTCCTAAGTAACCAGTAATACCTCCATCAGGCACCAGACTTTTTGCATCTTATCCTCTTTAGGAAATTCGGACTAAACGTCGAGTCTGGGCCTTATCTAACGATATCCACCAACCTAACGGCTGACATTGCATTGCTTATGTAAAACCCGGATCAATTGTAACATGGGGAATCTAGTTCTTCGAAATTGTCGATAACATCGAATTACTGGCCTTCGCACCAAGAAAAAAGCCATTGAACCCGGTGCCCTGCTACAACATCACCCTTCCAAATTCCATGGAAAATGAGAAACCCCAAAATAAAATAAAAAGAAAGGACACAAGAATCAAACGGCAAGTGAGTTTAGGAGTCCTAATGCACGCCATATCACGAGCCATAAAAGGCGTACGCATATTACTAATACGGGGCATCAGTAACGATATACCATTTAGGTTAGCATTCTGTAAGACCCTATTCTGTCATACCTCATGTTTCGAATAACCAGTGAAAACCCGCATGAGTCCATTTCATGCACAACCGGTTCTCCACCGCATAAATCTCCTAGGGGGTTTTCCCCTTTGTGGCAAATATCCCCAAAAGTCTCGTGTTGGCCGACACTACAAACTAGTGGCCTTTCGTGGTTTTTATCTAAGATACAACCCCAAGAAGAAAAAAAAAAGCATCCGCCCCGCGACGGATTACTGTCCAAAAAATCGAATCTTCCTTCGGAACGAGCTTCAGAATTTAGAATCTAGGTTCGTTTTCGATATTAACGGAAATGACAGCTGCAAACATTTCTTTTTAATGCCTCCTTCGCCAGACGGGAAGTTTAGATAGATCGTGTGTGTAACGGTGCAATCTAGCTAGTTTGTTACCTTACGTTCAATTGTATTGTATTGTATTGTACTCTCGACAGATGTACACTTGTATGATATAGATTATTTATATAGGGAGATCCGCGGACTGTGGCAACTAGCAGAACCAGGCTACTTAAACAAACCAGGGAAACCTCCAGTTTTCGAAATTAATTCCCACTTCAACGGGCCTGAAGAATTTTATATACCCATGAGCTATACATCTACTTACCACCCAAGTACCTATAGAGTACTCCTTCTATACCCACCAAAGACTATCAAAATGTCTTTCCCATCCATATCATCAGACCCAATCCTGCCAGAACTACCCCTCGAAATCCAATACCTAATCCTCGAATCCGCAGATTGGCTAGAACAATCCGTCCTCCGTCAAGTCTGCACCAATTGGCGAGACTACATCGATACATCCGATACACTGCTAGACGATTGCTACAAAGCCACAGTACATGAAGAATACGAAGGCCACTTTGACCCAAAACCACGGTTCCACAATGTCGTCAATTATCGATGCGGATTCGTTAGAACTCCTACGGGATTCAACCCTTGCATTTTACACAGAAACGATGCTGGGGAGGTGGTAGATTGGTCGCCGGAAGCTGATCTTTCAATCTACATGTCCGATCCATTGTTGAAGCCTGGGACAAATGGCTACATCGATGGGATTACTATATACTGTATGGATGCCAACGGCGAAACAAAATCTTACGGAACATCTGACAAATGTGACGACGGGTCCGTTGCTTCATATCTTCAAGCTACGTGTAGTCACATGGAAGCCGTCGGCCGCTTTATCCAAGGGAAATACTTCAAGGTGTGGTTATCGTTACGAAAGACAGAAACCGGGGATATTGGACTCAAGTTGTTTGTCCAGCCTGAAGTTGAGGCGAATGAAGACCAGCAGGCAGATTCATTGATCAGCCAATTGTCTATTTCATGAATTACATGTACATACATACATTTTTTCTGTTAAGAGTTCGGTGTTAATGTTTTATAGAGTCTTTGTATATGAGCGCAAGCAATTGGCGTTAGGCGCAACGTTTGTATATTCGCAACACTCCAAAGCTACTTAATAATATATCTATCCACCTTCTAAACATCCCACCCACCTCCTCTCACAACCACAACCACCGCCATCAGTGGCGGACCTCCCACAATGTCCAACCGCTACTCAACCCACTTCCGCCAATCCTCCGTCGGCCCGGGTTTCCAACTTGCCTTCGGAGGAGGTCCCCAACAGGCTCCAGCCCTTATAAACCGCATCAACGAGAAGAAAATCGAACTCGAAAACCTAAAGCAGCTACGCGATCTATCCGCGAACCTTGCAAAACAGCTTCGAGAGCTCGAAGGGAAGCTTGGGACTCTGTCGGATGGGACTGAAGGTACGAACTTATACTATCTTCTATTAAGGGTTACAAGAGAGAGGAAGCTAATCGACCGGGTTTGGGATATTCACAGTGGTAGCTACCGTTCTCGCGAACTGGCATAATGTGCTGAGGGCGATAAGTTTAGCTTCAGCCCATCTACAACAACCTCCCAAACATCCCGAAGAAACCGGCGCAGAGGACGAGAAAATGGACGAGGACACTGAAGAGACAGAGGAAAAGCGAAAATATCCCGATATGCTCGTCAGAATACCTACACAGCTACACGACGACCAGCAGGCCGCCGAGGCAGAATGAGAAGGTGGATGGAATAGCTCTTAGTGTGTTAGAATACGAATGGCTACGAAAATGAAGCCTGAGCTCTCTACATTACACGCGCTGGTTGGGATTGGATTGATGGTTTAAGGCTTTTGGGCGCAGGTCTACTCAAAGGCTATGAAATGGCTGCATGTTTTGCATATTATTTTGTTTCACAAAGATACCCGTCACATAATGCATTTATCAACATTCAAAGTTCTGAGATAAGAGCTGGTAGGAGGGCATCTTCTAGTCCCCTTTACTAATCCACTAGGATTGCGATTAAATTACCTACTAATTTACAAGTCGCTCTAGATTCCCACTTCATGATCAGACACCTCACATCTAGAACCCAGACGACTATCTCTGTGTAATAGCTTTATGAAAAAAGAATCCAAAGACCCATTCGCACGAAAAATGTTCATGTCCGGCCTCCGAAAGAAACCCAAGATCATTCAGAACGAAGGTTTTTGAAAAATAAATAGATATCTGAGATCCCAGCCATTGATCCCACCGAAGAGAACGCCACTATGCATCCATGATACAAATAGCCCAAAAATAAGTCGGTTCCGTAAATCCGTGATGCTCCCAATGCTGGAACAGGTTAGAAAGAAACGAAACCCTGGGATGCTGCAATTCTCAAAAAGAACCAAGAAAATAGTTTTTAGAAGGAAAATATAGAAAGTTAAAGGTGGAATGTTAATTGGTATCTTTACAAAGAGATCGAAGGGCGCAGACACGCCACACAACAATGTATACGCCGTTCACGCCGTTCGTTAATGCAATTCATCATGCTTTTTTGGTTCGCGCTAGCTGTGCAATCGTCACATTCGTAGAATCGTACCATCATAGAATTAAGATCCGAAAAAGTATGGAAATATGCCCAGGGATGAAGGTTTGTCGACTTATTTCGACTCTTCGGTGGTCTCGTGAGGGATGTTAGATGGTGGTCCGGATGGGTGACCAGGTAGGCTATTATGGTGTGAGTAACCACCTCCACCTCGCCCACCTGGGTGTTGTCCGTACTGATTCTGCGGATGATGCTGTCCTCCAGGATGGTTGAAATGAGGAGGACCGTGGAACGGTCGCATCACTAATTATTGAGTTAGCATCAGTTTCGTGCTAGTTTATCGTAAAGGCGGCTCTTACTGTTGTGTTGAGGTGGATGGCCTGCCGGTCCGCTCGACATACTAAGCATCATCGGAGCTGGAACGGGTGTCTGGTGTCCTTGCTGTGAACTCTGGTGCATCATCATCGGGGCACCCCTTCCAGGGCTCGGATACCCGCCAGAAGGCGGGGGTGGGGGCCCCGCAGGTTGACCAGGGTATGCATGTATTTGATGTGGGGAGTACATTCCCTGCGGCTGGATGAATGGTCCGCCTATCCCAGGCATCATAAATGGAATAGGTGTTTGCGCTTGGGCACCCATAACCATTGGTGAAGCACCGCCAGCAGCACCAGGTGGTTGCATAAACTGTGGCCCTGTGGCATATCCTCCTCGATAACCTCCAAATTGCCCATTCTGCCCCAGAACTCCGTAATGGGGTGGCACCTGACCGTGGTTTGGATAAACGATGGCGTGATGGGCTCCAGGAGATCCAAACTGTGTAGGGATGCTTGCGTTCTGCATCGATGGGGAAGGGAGGACGTTTGGTGGGGAGTTGACATGTCTACCGTGAGGCTCCTGATCTCCGAAGTGCGGGGTCGGGCCGGAGAATGTTGGAATATGAGGGCCAGGGTGTCTCTCGTGAGGCATATGCGGATTTTGAGTAATATGGGTTGGGATAGGATGCCCTGCTGGGTGAGGTGGATGGTGAGGTTGATGGCTGTTGTTTTGGTGGGGTTGGCCCTGCGGAGTCGCGGCAGCTGTCGACGGCTCACTCTTCTCGAATACCTCGGCGTATTTCTTTTCTGCGTTTTCAGGTTTCACCAACCAAGTGGGCTGGGTGGACCATGGCTTGACAATGAAACCTTGAATCAAATGGGGCTTGTCGCCCGTAGGTGCCTTATCCTTGTTTTGTTCGGCTTCCTGCTTCATTCTCTTGAAGGGATCAAATGTATCGCTGACGGATATTCTCTCTTCAACTGACTTGGGTTTCTTTGCACCGAAAAACACCGAGGGACTTGTAGCACGCGATGACGTTGAGGGAGCTGGGGAGGCAGTCGTTGGGGCGGCGGCGGTTGAAGGGGCAGGGCCGTTGGTTCCGGGAGTGAAAACCGCTGCGAATGGGCTTGGACGGAATTCCATAGCTCGAGGGTTCGGCTTCGGGCCTGTTGGTGAGAATGCCTTCGGTTGCATGGCGGCCGGGCCGGTAGGGGGCGGGGTGGAATGATCGACGACGGGGATGGGCGCTGGCATGTTGCCGTATTGGCCCGTTTGCTTCATCTGCTGGTTGTGTCTGATCTTATCGCTTAGGAGGCGGGGACCTGGAGCAGGAGGTAAGTTCATGTTAGCTGGGAGAGGTTGCGGTCTATCAGAGCGATATCCGGAGGGGTGTCGTGGGGGGAATCCTGGGATTGGGGCCTTGCTGAGCCCGTTTTTATCGGGTAGCGGAATGTTCTGACCTGGACCAGCAGTGCTGGTGTTTGCCGCTTGACTAGGCGGAGCTGGAATTGGTGTCCGTAGACTCGATTGAATGCCCGCCGTAGCTGCGCCGGCTGTAGTTTGCGATGTAGGCGGTTGCTTCTTAACTTGAGCATGGGCGGCGGCGTTTGCTTTCGACTTCTCAATAATTTCGTCTTGCTTAGCCTTGTCCTTAGCAAGGATAGGGACGAGATCTTGGGGCACAGGAGTGTTAAGCTTGAAGCTCTGAGCGAACTTCTTAAGATCTTGGAGTTTGACATCTTTATCCTTCTTTACCATCTGTTGCCGTCTCCTCTCCACACGCTCACGCTCCGTATTCGAAAACTGTTGGAAAGCATCCTTTACCCTTCTAAGTGGGTTGTCCGAGACCCCGGCGGCGGCGGCAGGGACTTGTGCGGAGCCTTCAGAACCCTTATGGAGGGGTATAACCGGGACGGCGGGTATTGCTATAGAGGCCTTTTTGACAGATTCTGGAAGTGGAGCCTTGTCTTTGGGCTTAGGCTCTTCGGGTTTGAACGAAGAGATCGATGGAGGCTGAGGTGAGGGTGCTTGTTCAGTAATAGTCGGGATCGGAGGGGCAGCTGGGGTGGTCGTAGTAGCAGGTTTATTCGTCGGGGCTTCAGATTTCCCAGGCGATTCGGAGGTAGGCTGGGCAGCGGCAGGTTCGCTGGTAGCTGTCTCTTTCGGCGTCTCCTTTGGTACCTCCTTTGGCGTCTCCTTGGCTACGGGGGCTGGCGATGGTACAGCCGGTGGGGCAGAGGCTTGAGCGCGCAGAGCAGGTGGCATATACTTCTGTGTGCCTGAAGCAGTCGTAGTTGTAGGGGGTGCAGCACGTTGGACACCGCTATACTTATCTTCTTCGTCAAACCCACTATCGTCAACTTTCAATCCACGTTCCTCTGCCTGATGGGCGCTAATCCCGGCACCATTGCCGCTAGTTTCGATTTCTCGGGCGATTTGAGCGGCTTTAGCCTCGCGCTGCTGGTACGAGGGGTGGCTCTTATCTATCTGCGTTGTATATATGTTCTCATCGAAATCACTTTTGAGGCCGAACAGTCGCTCATTGGTTTCGAATTGATCCCATTTCTTCTCTGGGCCGCGTGCATCGGCCGCCTCTTCCAATCCGAGGCCAGCGGAGCCGTCATCAGCTTGCCATCGTTGAAGCTCACGTTCCCTGATAGGCTGGTTGCCAGAGATCTCAACGTCTGTTTTGAATTGTCCGGTGCCTGAGCAAGAGAGGGTAGTTTAGCGATAGCGAAAGAGGTATCAAGATTGGCAAGGGCAAGTACCATTCTGATTCGGGAAAACTTCGCCCGACTCTAGGGGAACATCGGAAACCTCAAGGTCCATCAAATCCTTCGGCTCAATGATGAGGGTTTTCTCATACCCACCACCGATATAGCCGCTGACAAAATTGTCTTCCTCTCCCTGTGGCCCTCGAATTTGTTTGGCGAACTTCAGGACACACCCGAAGTCGCCGTTCATAGCAGAGCCCGAATAAATACCTTGGAATTGGGCTCCACTTTTGATAGTCGCGACGGCTCTCCTGCCCTAGAACACGAAATGAGTATATGTCCCTTTAAATACACGATATCTAGCTAGGTTACATACCACACAGTTTCCCAGCAGGTAAACCGTCCGATCACTCATGTGCTTGTCGGATGTATCGGTCTCTGCGGGCTTCTTCTGATTATTCATGGCGTTCGGTGGTTGGTACTTTGCCTGTCCACCAGCATGGTTCTGCTGACCCCAAGCTTTGTGGGTAGTATTTCTTTTGCTGTGTAAATCAGGGATGGTAAGTAAGTCGCGTGGCATACATGGGATACTACTCTCAGCTTCTTACTTCTGCCCACCGTCGACGGGGCTTTGCACGTTCCGCCTGTTCATATTCGGGTTAGAACCGACTTTAATCTGGGGCCGACCTCCAGGTCCAGCTGGTTGACCGGAGGTGGATGGTGCTGGCGCAGCTGTCGTCGCCATTATGTGTGGATGGGTAGCTATATAGCGACGATTAAGCTATTTTACGAGGAGCTTAAGCTTCCAAAGAGAGGCGGTTTGCGGGGAAGGTGAAGGGTCTACGGTTCGGTGGTTTCTGGCTCGCGGTAAAACTATGGACACCAGCAGTGTTAGCCAAAAGGAACGGCTCATAAACAGAAGGAGCGATTTGGTACAGGTATAGATAGTCAATTGGTATCCCGGGCAAGCTAGAGATTTAGGGCTCTGGAAGGGGAAAGGAGGGAAGAAAGGAGTCTAGCATGACAGAGAGACGTTGGCGAAAACGGAATGGGGATATCTTACAGAACACGGAGAAGAGAAACCACACCACGGTCACCCGACAAATGATTCTGGTATCCTAGAGGAGAAAGATGTCGACTTCCAGAGAACGAATCAATCGGGAAAATCGAGATCTGAATGTCCCAGGAGACGATAGAGAAGACTGTCGGGGGTCGTTTGGCCGGCAAGGTGTCTTGTGTGGGCGGAATTTAGTGCGGGTAAGGATGAACAACGCCCGCAATAATACAAGTTAGAAGTTAAAAAAGGGAAGCAGGAGGAGACCAGCTTCTGTATCGATAGAAGAGAGAAAAAAAAGAGAAAGGACTGAACGGCCGTAAAATGGAGAACGAGAAGAAGAAGAAGAAGAAGTTAAAATAAGAATAGAAGCCGACGTAAGACGGGAGGAAATGGTAGAAGGGGGGGAAAGGATCAAGAGAAGGTTCTTTCAAAGTGTGGAGAAAGAACGCGAGAGGAGAGCCGGTAGACTTTGTTGGGTATTCCGAAGAAAGAAGATGCGACTGCTCAGAAACACGATCAGGGGTCTTCGATACGTGCCTGGTGATATGCAGTAAAAGGCTGATGGAGGGTAGGTGAGGGGTGGATGAGGTATAGTGGGCGGAGGTTGTCTGTGGAGCTTTCCTGTCGTCTTCCTGACTCGCAGAGAAACGGACAAAAAGAGGAAGGTATATTATAAGGACAGTAGACGACGACGACAACGATTCAATTCCAAGCGGGGGGGTGATTGTGATTGGTACTGTGGTAGATTGTCGACGGGAAGGGAGAAGAGTGGTGAAGCCGGAGAAGATGGAGATGAAGGTGGAGATGGAAGACGGTGATGGTGGAGGAGGGGAGGTTTATTAGAATTACTATTGTATGGATGGATGTCTGTGATGTCTGTCTGTGTCTGTCTGTCTGTGGAGAGAGGGAGAGGGAGAGGTGGGCTGCGTTGGTGATGGGCGGGATTGGCGTTTCTCAACGACGTCCACAACAACAACCCCGGACAGTTATTCTGATGCTGGTTATGGTTATGGTCTGTGCTGTGCCTGAATATCCACTAACTACTAGCTACTATCCCTCATCCATATATATCAATATCATCATTCATTGATCAGAAGGATATCTGATATCAGCCTCCCTAGTATACCTGTACTGGGTATACATCTGTAACCGGGTAAGATGCTCCCTTTTGCATGTATACAGGTCAACTGACAAGATTTCTATATACAATATAGCAACTGAATGCAGGCTAGGAAATATTGTTAGATATCACATGAGTCTCACACAGACCCTCCAAGACTTCCTTACACGGACGTCCTGTGGTAGTATGTTAAGTATTCACTTGACTGCCATACCAAAGGCACAGGCACATGGAGGGGATGCCATGGGATGGGATATTCCATACCCAGGAACCAGAGCTCTTCCTAAGTACACTACTTTACATTACTTGCTACTGCTACTACCACTACTCCCCTCGAAACTGCTTTCTAGAATAGAACCCCCAAACCTCGGGTACCTGTCACGGACTGTTGGATTGGAGCGGGCTAGAACCATGCAACAGTACTTAAACGACTCACTAAACATTTTATAGGCTTGTTCCGCTAGTATTCTAAAAGTAAGTGTGGACGGACTTAACACAGACATGACATGACATCCAGGTATCCCATTCCTGTCAAGTATAAAAACCGGGGTAGCTTCGTGCTTTTTATAATATAGTAATGCCAAAAGCTTAAGCTCCCAAGGTTGTCCATCCTTTCTGCCTAGCATACAGTTGTAGTTTGACATAGATTGTCCCCCAACATCCAGTATACATCCAGTATAGTCATGACCTCCTCCTCCCTGCATAATACTCAAGTAGATAATCAAACGGAACATTCAAAATGGCGTGGAGCTAGCATCCCGTGGACCGGGCTAGTCGTCGTGGTGCACATTGAAAATGGCCGTTTAAGTAACTGGAACCGTGAGACTGCACCAGACCAGACCATACCTACTGCTACTAGCTACTACTAATTACCACCAACAACAGCAAGCCAGCCATCATATATATCAGCCCGGCGTCAGCGTCAGCATTAGCATCACCTCTCCCGACCCTTTTTTCCTCTTTCCTTCTGTCATCCATCCATCTATCGACATCTCCATCTCGTTTCCATCTCGTTTGGGGGGTGGTTTATAAACGGGACGAGACGAAACAGGCGCTGTGGCAGCTGGCTGGTTCGGTTATTTTCCCGTGGAACAGGCAGGCAAGCTTCCCTCCAACCTACGTCGCACACCACATCGAAACCCAAGAAACCCCACAACCTGTCAACCTCTTCACCTTCCATCAACCACCACTTCTCTGCCCGCTACCTATCCCCATCGCAGCCCAATAGCATCACTATATCCCCTGCTAACCTTTTCCGGTCTCAGAATCGCCGAGTTTCCACTGCGAATACCCCACCGATCCAGTACGTCATTTATCCTTCAAGACGGAAACGACACATCAACCCCCACACTCTCCCTCGCCTCCTCGAAATCCCTCCCTTCTAGCCCTCGGATTCCTATATACCCACCGAATAGATGCAAGCCGGTCCGTACTCTCGGTCATCAACAAGGAGAAACCCAGGGAGCCAAGGGAGCCCGCCACACCAGGGCAACGGTCTGAGCTCGACGATGTCTACTTCATCGGTATCAGGGAGGCCTCCACGGCCGGAGAGTAATGTAAGACTGCCCGGTGGTACTGATACCTCAGTCGCCGTACAATACAGCGCTTTTTTCAACCGTAATATATACAATATAAGCTAATCCATTCGTCTTTTCCATAGCTTGGTAAAATCGAGGAAAGCGTTACGAACCTTCTCCGCGCCACAAAGGAACTACTGGAAACTCTCACCAGATGGTCGAGAGGGCAAGCTAGCGAACAGGACGTCTCCGATGTCTACGTAAAACTTGGTTCTCACTTCAATATCGCATGCCGGGCTTTCACTGCTATTGGCGTCGAGACCGCCGATTTGGGCAATGTCCCGGAGATCTTGCGAACAGTTCTCGAGAGCACTCTCAGCCAACCGGAGGCTTCCCCTCAGAGCCTGGAAATTTATCTACCTCGAATTAGGGAAATCATTATAGATTTATTGCAAGGGCTGAAACGGAAACAGAAGAAGTTGGCTTCCAGGCCGCCAAGGGATTCCAGAGATGCACCGGGACATCCCGCAGCGCCTCCACAACCGCGCATTCCAGATATCCCAGTTGCCGGAGAGTACATGCCGCCGCAAGGCGCCAACCGGGAATCGTCGATGAGCATGAGACGGAGTAATCGGATTGAAGAACAACCTTACAGCGAAGTGGAACGGACAGCCCCTCCACGGACGTCCTCTCTCCCGCAGGGTCCTATGCCCGCCGCCATTCCATATCAAATGCCGTCAGAGCATGATTTTATCCACCCTAACGTTCCACCAAACGGCGTCGAACAGCATCCGCCTCGACCAGAAGAATGGCCCCATCCAACACCACCTCCGAAACAAGATGCACTGGCAGCCCTGCAAAGAGGAGATGCTCTCGAGCGAAGGGCATCGAGGAGATACTCGGCCTACCAGATTTCAAAGATGACCGGGGCACCCCCGGGTATGGTGCCGATGCTCCCTGGTACTCCATCTGCAGTACCACGTGCGCGAGAATCGAGAGAGTCGCTAAATGCGATGAGGAAGGCGAGGGAGTCCGGTCCAAAGACATCTCGGCCACAGTCTAGAGCACCGACACCCCAGCCGGCGATACCAGAGGATGCTGCTGCTGCTAATACGACGGACCAACCTGCCGAGAAGCCCGCTGAACTACCAGTTTCAAATGTACCTATGCCAACGCCGCCTGCTGTAGTCGTAGAACCCGAGACACCTACATCGACGACACCGGTGCCAGAACCCCCCAAACACGAACCACCACCGGTAGAACAAGTTCCACCCGTTCAACCCCAACCAGAGTCCACCCTCACCGCTCACCCCCACCACCCCCACGATGATTCTAAGGAGGCAGTTTCCCTACGACCAGATTCCTCGGGCACGACCGCTAGTAGCAAAGAGTTAACGCTCTTCCTACAGCTCGGGCGATCTGTCAAGAAGGTCGTTATCCACGAAGGTGTAGATGACTTGTCAATAAACAGTTTAAGACTACTATTCATGTCCAAGTTCAGCTACAACCCACCGTCAGGTGACGATTTCCCAGAAATTTATCTTCATGATACCCACTCCGGTATTAGATACGAACTTGAAGATATGCACGACATTAAAGACCGCTCGGTACTGTGTCTCAACATCGAGGTTCTCGATGAAGTCAAACGCCATATCGACGACGGTCTAGTCGGCCTAAAGGGTGTCATCGAAGGTTTACACAAAACGATGGAGTCGCAGGGCAAGTCGATTCAGCAGATCGTTCAAACGCAAGACGAGAACACAAGATCGATAGCGGAGCTCTCCAAACGTTCATCTATACCTCTACCTATGACACCTACGACACCGACACCCACCCAAACGGCCAAAGCCAAGGTCCCAATTAGCAGCGTGTCAAGCAAAATAAAGAAGGGTGATCACGGTGATGTGCTCAAGGGTATCAAATCGACACAAAAGAACATCGCAGTCCTACGGCAGACTTACGACGGTCTAAGCAACGACATGAAGGCAGAATTACACAGCCTCCGACAAAAAGTGGAAGGACTGAAGAAAATACAAATCGAAGCCCCCACCACCGGCCCCGTTTCCGCCGAGGGTATCTCCGCCCAGCGAATTAAGATGGCCACCGGAAAGGACACCTTCACAGTGGACTCCGACAATCTCGTCGCCAAAGTCGACGACCTCCAAGATGCAATCGAAGAACTCCGCAAAGACGTCGTCTCCCGCGGCGTCAGACCACTACCCCGACAAATCGAACAAGTTTCCCGCGACATGGTTGCCGCCCGCGTGGAACTCCGCAAGATGGGCGATTACCTCAAGCGCGAAAAGCCACTGTGGAAAAAGTTGTGGGAACGAGAACTGGAATTGGTCTGCGAGGAGCAACAGTTTTTCAACTTACAGGACGAGCTGTATGCGGACTTGCAGGATGATCTTGATAAGGCGAGCCAGACGTTCCAGTTGGTGGAGGAGTGTACACAGCAGCAGCTTAAAGTGCCCGGCGGCGGGATGAGAACGGCCAGCCGTGGATATGTACCGCCGGTCGATGAGTCGGTGGATCCCACGCAGGCTAAAGACGGAGTATTAGGTGAAATCCGGGCGTTACGACCGAATCACTCGGATCGACTTGAAGCCATCGAGCGGGCGGAAAAGATGAGACAGCAAGATTTGGAAGGAAGGAAAACACCGTTTACACAAGAACTTGGTAAATTTGTTGAAGAGAATAAATTAAAGAAATCGGGTGGTGTGATGGAAGTTGAAAGACAGCGATTGCAAAGAGACGAAGCACATCGGAAGAATTACTTTAAGAAGCTAGAGAGTCAAGGTGATACCAGAAGCAATGCGAGCGATGAGACGATTACGACGGATAAGTTGTTGAATTCGATATCAGCGGATCAAGAGGCGTCGGCTGCATCGGCGGCAGAGGTAAACGGTGAAGCATCGGCCGGCGAGCAAGCTCCAGCGTAGAAAAATTATGAGTGTAACATGACGGATTGAGTATTCAGTTTTTTTCTTTTCTTTTTTCTTCTTTTCTTTTTTCTTCTTTTCTTCTTTTATCCTTTGGAGCGAAAGGGAGTTTTATCCCCAACGAAGGTTAGATTGTATCAGACGGATCTATCTGTGTAGGAAGTATACACTGAAGTCGACTTCGGTTTATACGTTTTTTCTTGTTGTCTTTTTCGTTCACTTTTAGCCATTCTCTATCACCAATCTCCTTAATCAACCGTTTCCCTTCTACTTAAGCTTAAGCTTTAGCCTTCCTTCCCGGTTGCGAGTTTCTTTCCTTTAATTACTATTTACTTACTTTGTTCATGAAAGTCGATGATACCAAACATGTTTGTTTTTTCCAAAAATTTTATCCTTTTTGCTACATATCTCCTTCTCTATATCCGATTCTACAATTCTTCTGGATTGAAATCATTTTGATATATAGCCACCCTTTTCCAATTGTCCCTTCTGTAACCTATGCCCTCCCTGCTGTCGATGTCCCCTGCTTTTATAATTAGGTGTTCAACGATCACAATCCCAATTGTAGATTATATACTATATATGACCCCCCGGCCGTCATTCTTGCGCGCCATCGTGGCTGCAAGTTATATTATTCTTCATGGATTCGAATGTCTAAACCCCGCCTGCCCAATCCCTACAATATACCGCCGGGGGGAAATAACAGTAAAACCTCTTTCGTGAATTAAAACATTCGCCTTCTAGGATCAACAAAGTTGCTTTACATATACAAAAAGCAAAAGACTCCGGCTAGACCCCATACAAAAAGACAAAAATTACCACAAAAATGCCATCACAATGATCAAAACGTATATACATATCCAACCTTCCTAACCTACCTTCCTACCCTCATGATACAACCAACCTTATTTCCAATCAACATCCCAATTATCATTCCCCCACGCATCCCCATCATCCTCCACCTTCTTCACCGGCACCGCCTTCTTAACAACCGGTTTAACAGGCCTATTAACTACCGGCCTACTCTTCACCGCCCCGGCACCTCCACCTATAGAACTCGTCGTAGCAACCTTCTTCCCCAACCCCCTTGGCAAACTCCCCTTCCCCTTACTCGCCACAAAACTACTAATAACATCCTCCTCCGTCGTTGCTTGCCCAGCAGAAGTAGCAGCAGCAGTAGTCCTCCCAAACCCACTAACAACCCTCTTCTCCTCCACAACCTTCGGCGTATCATCCATATCCCCCCAAGCATCCAAATCATCGTCCCCATCATCATCATTCATCATCAACCCACCACTTCTACCCGTACCAGCAGCAGGACTACTACCACTCGTCGTCGTCGTCTCTCCAAACGGCTGGCGTTGTAAAGAACTACTTCCAGGTCTACTACCCCCGGGAGTCCCAGTATTCGATTGTGAAGAGGGCACACCAAGTGTATTCCCAGTCTCCTCGGCAGGCGTAGAAACACCTTGAGGCTGAATCTCACCGGTTACAGATCTTAAATTCTTTGTAAACGAAGAAATAGCCCATCCAGCCCACGATGCATCTGTTTGCGGTGTTCCCATTCTTGGTGCACCACCGCCTGCTGCTGCAGCGGCGGCAGCACCAGTAGAGGTAGGAACACCGTTGGCGTCAACAGGTGGTAATGCAGAATCTGGCATATTCGCCGTGAGAGTTTTGATCCTTGCCAGGAAGACATCCATCGTCTTCTGCGCTTGAACTCGAATGATCCTATCCCCCCAAAACATATAATTAGCCACCCCTTCCTCAAGTAGTATATAAGAAGAGCCATACTTCTCCTTATCAATCAACCCCACACAGATCGCCGGCAAACACTTCGTCGCACAATCCGTCTCATCGAAACAATCCGCCGTAGCCGCCAAAGCCATCAACGCCGCATTCCTAGCATGCACAAACGGATCCCTCAAACTCCTCGTAAACGCCGCAGCGAGAACTTTAGCTCTAGTATGTTGTCCCAAATTCTTTGCAATCTTCCCCAGACAGATGGTGGTATTCGTTCTTATACCCGGTTGTTCATCGTTCTGTGTCTTTGCTAGGTATTTTAGTAGGTCTCCGTTTATTTGGCGGTCTGAAAGTTTGTCGATGATGATTAATATCGATTTGACAGTTTGCTCGCGGACTATGGGTGCGACGTCTGAGAAGCCCGTTACCAGCTGTGGGAAAATACTATCGCTGACAACCCTCTTCGGTAGGTGTTCAATCATCCTTGGTAGATTATCCAGCAAAAAGACCCGAATAGCACGATCAGGGCTTGAGAATAATCGTACCACGCAGGGTGTAATTGTAGTCTCCCATTCATCCTCGCTCAACTTCTCAGCGATCATCAGGACGACGGAGAATACTTTGGGCCCTCCACCGCCGTATTCCACTGACTTTAGTAATTCGGGTAGAACTTTTGCCTTGAAAAACTCTTCGGGGAATTGATCTTTCGTATCCTCCAGATTTTGCAAAAACTCCTCCCGTTCGCGGTCATCCTTCACCCCCATATTTTCGATAAATTCGCAACATCTGATAAGAGGGGTATCGAAGAACCCGTTCGCACGTTTCCCCTGTTCGAGAAAGTGTGCGATGGGGAGTCTCATCTTTGGATTCGTTTGAGTCAGTCGTTTGTAAGGTGTACCCATCGGCGGCGGGATAGATTTTATCTGCGAAAGTTGGTCGGCGGTCGAAAAGTAGCCGTTGAAGATTTCGTACATTAACGTGCCCATGTTCCAGGAGTCGGTGACGTGGATCGCCTGGCTGTAAGATATCCCATTATTCACAATTAGCATCTATACTTCTTCCAACAAAGCCAAAGTAGATCATTATAGACGGGGGAGAGAGTATACTTCTTCAACCCATCCCATCCACCCCTTCCAATCTCCGGCGCAGCATATCGTGTAGAATCCGGCAATAACCCTCCATAAGTATAAATCGCCGGATCCTCCTCCTTCAACGAACTCAGCACTTCAAACCCCGCCAACTTCCACTCCCCACTTTCGGTCGTATATATCGACGAAACCCTCAGGTTTCCATGTATCGAACTCGCATCCTCGTTTATAAACCTCATCGTCGTCTGGTTCCCCGTATTAGCCCCATTAACCCACTTAGGAAGTGTAAAAGGAATGGGGGAGTGTATCGTACAGAAATTGTATACAGCCCCCATTTAATCGTCTCCGTATTCAGCGCATTGCGTTTAACATGCCATCCAAGCGGTACAACCCTTTCGGTAGCAATGTAGATGTTTGTATCTGTCTAGCCGTCGCATATGTCATCATTAGCCCCCTCCCCTTCCACTACCACCCCATACCAACCCCACTTAAAGGGATACTAAGAAGTACCTCAAGAGTATCCAAAACCCTAACGACACCCGGATGCCTCAACGTCCTCCACTTCCTCAGCGCGTTCTTGGCCAGCGGTAACCGCGATTTATTTGCGTTGATATCGAATGCGAAGATGGAGCATTTACTCCCGTCGTCCTGTTTCGCCATCAAAACATTAACATTCTTCATCTACAAATCCAAGGAGAAAGGATATGTGGGAATAATGATGTTACCTTCTTAGTCCCATTATGTAACGCCCATATCGAATCATCGAGGTCAACCCGGTCGCCGAAGGAGTAGCCGAACGCAGGGCCACGGGAGACAGCTGATGCGACGGCGGATTTTAGAAATTCCATGACTCTTTCCTTCTCTCTCTCTCCCGTATGAGTATGCGGCGATGGAAGGATGGGGTTTTCGTGAGGTTTTTGCGTGGGAAGAATATGGAAAGGGAACAGCTTTGGGGTGAGTTGCTACAGTGTTAATTATAACATGCAGCTAATGGTCAGTCAAGGGTCCCCTCCCCGGTGATAGCTTTTAGCTCCCCCGGTATACATCCACCAGTTTAAGAAGGACACCGGGGACATGCGGGGTCAAAATCCAACAAGTTAAAAAAGTCCCAGACGACGTCACTGCGGAATTTACAAATTTACAAGAGAAACATCAAGAGAAAGAAATGTAACGAATGCGTTAGGGAAGAGAAGAAAGACAAAATGGCAGAACCATCAGAACCCCCGGCCCAGCGCGCATTCGACGGCATCAAGTCTATAGAAGATGCATCCACCTTCGTAGGCCTAACATACGACAAACTCGACATCACAGCGTCCATAGACCGTGTACGGAGCCCCAAAGCTGGGGCTGTCGTCGTTTTCGTAGGTTCGTAGATACAACGCCTATAGCATCCTTAATTTTTAATTTATAACTATATCCTAATGAAGTTGTTATACATACTACAGGCACGACAAGAGATAACTTCGAAGGTAAACCCCCCAGTACACTTTATACAATATGTAAGTCTACCGATAACAACAAACCCCAGGCAAATCCGTCTCAACCCTCGAATACACAACCTACACCCCCCTAGCCCTCCGCACCCTCTCCACAATAATCCAATCCCTAAAATCCACAAACCCCACAAACCTCCACGCCATCTCCGTAACCCACCGCCTAGGAATCGTCCCCGTAGGCGAGGACTCAATAGTAATAGCCCTAAGCACCAGCCACCGCGCCGAAGGCTGGAGGATAGCAGAAGAGTGCTTGGAACTCGTGAAGGATAGAGTGGAGATTTGGAAACGAGAATGGTTTGTGGATGGTGGCGTTTGGAGGGCTAATAGGGATGGTGGGAAAGGTGTGCTTCAAGATGGCGATGATGAGGAGGGAGGGGTGCCTGTGGAGTATTTGGAACAGGAGGATAGGTAATCTTGATATTGATTTAATAGTATTCATTTGATGTCATTGTCATTGTCATTTATGTAATGTAACAGTATACCATAGCCCATGCAAGCAAGCTCTATCATCGGACTTCTAAATTAATACCAAAAGCAGTCTGCATCGATCATACCCACCCCGGTTACACGCAAACGGAAAAGGAAAAAAAGCGTATATAAAATAATAAAGCAGCCACACAAGCCGCAAACCTCCTCTTTTATCCATATATTAGGCAGGAGAAGTACCCCGAATAATATAAATACAAGAATGAAAGGAATGAAAGGAAATAGATAAAAAAAGGAAACAACCGCTGGTTCATGGTTAAAAGGGAAAGAGAAACGTATAAAAAGCGAACGAGGAAAAAAATGCTAATGAGCCGTTAAAAAGTTCGGTCTTGCCTCCTCCTCCCTCATATGGGTAACTTTTTATGCACAAGGTAATTTTTGATACAGTTCGAGAAAGGAAGAGGAAAAGAAAGAAAGGAAAGAGGTGTCACACGTTGTAAGGAAAAGCATTTGCACAGTTATAAGTCCCGAAGGAAGAAACATTAAAGAATAAAACATTCGAGGAAACGGGTATATAAAGCAAAATCAAATGAAACGCGCCGAATAACTCCAGGAAAAAAAAGCACCCATCGGCCGGACCAAAGAAAATTCATTTGCGCAAAGAGGAATCCGGGACATGGAAACCTATCGTGAGATATGATGTTGCAATTTTCATTCCCCATTGTTATGTATCCTATATCATCACCCCCATCCATGTTATCGTTTAGACGAGAAAAAAAGCATCAAAGTAAAAGAGGTGTAGGCTATCCGCTCTTAGGGCTCGGACTCGCCTTGACGGCTTCAGCGAGCCGAGTGCTATAGCGAGTAGTCGAACTCTCATTCTCAGGCGAAGGATGAGCCCTCGTTCCCATGCGTGTAGAAGGCGTCGGGGCAACCGGAGTACGAGGCGACTGACGGGAAGATCCCGGGTTAGAGCGACGAGAGACAGGCCGCCCATCGTCGCCCTTACTTTCGGGGATAACGACTTGGATCAAACTCGAGGATTCCGTAAGATCGGCGATAGCCTCATTTCCTTCGTAAGCAGAGTCGACAGCGCCGCCACTACCCGGAGTCGTCTGATCGTTAACAGAGACCACAGCTCCCGCATTCCCAACACTAGTATCAATCGTAAGATCCATCATGACAACATCAGCAGGAGAGGTTTGGTGAAGAATAGTCGGAGGTTCAGCGCGAGGAAGCCCAGCTGGTGGAGCGAGTTTAACCTCCGGCTGAGGCGCAACCTGCGTAGTGGTAGCTTTTTGTTTCTTCTTGTTGGTTCCAGCGCCAGCTACAGCAGCCTGAGTAATAACCTCCTCATCCTCTTCCTCGCCCTCACTCTCCTCCTCAACGATCCCAACTCTATTGACAGCCTCCTCGACCATCATATCCAAGTTGTCGACGTCAATTCTTTTCTTCCCCAAGTACTCTTTCAGGTGAGAAGTTTGAATAGTCTTTCGGAGTGCAATGTCCTCGGCTTGGAGTGGCGGCGTAAGCGGACCCGTCGATAACAAAGAACTCTCGTCGGCGATAACAGCCGCACCGGCCTTCTTCTTAGAAGCCTTAGCGGCAGCCTTCTTCGTATTGGATCCTGATTTGGTGGGTTTTTGGCCGGCAGGCGGAACGGAAGAGCTGACGTACTTGGAGGCCTTGTTGCTGCGCGGAGGAGGAAGTGGACCAGTGTATCCGGTAAGGTCGAACGGGGCACCGCAAACCGCAGCGGCGTGATCATGCGTCTGGAAGTCACGTTGATGGGCAAGTCGGCAATGGTTGATGAATCCTTGCATGGATCCGAACTGGTCACGTTTACAGTCGATGCAGGTGAGTCTACAATACCGTTAGTAACATATCTCAAATAAAAAGTACTGAGGCCTGGGGATAACATACCGAACAATAGTCCCATCAGGCTGACGATGAAGACATATCGTAGCCCGCTTCTGACTCTGAACAGCTGCAGTGGCGACTGCAACCTCTCTCTGCGGCCTCCCGGCCTGATGATGATGAAGTTGCTGCTGTGGTTGTGGCTCTCCTCGTCGTTGAATCACAAAATTGCGACTCTGGTCCTTAGCAAGAATATCATGATATTTAGATCTCCCAGTCGGAACCCTCTCCTCCATCAACCAATCCCTATAATCCCGCGAGTAAGGTCCATTCATAACCTCCGGAGCCGGCGCATACGCCATCGTAATCCCAGATGGATCATCGAAACGTCCGTCCTTCTCCATAGCCTCCTCGATAGAACATCGTCGGATCTGCTCAAGGCACGCTTCGGCTCTTCCAAGCTCAGCTTCGATATCCTGTAACTCCCTGTGTTTTAGAAGGATCTCCAGCCCGAATTGTTCGTGGATGATATCTCGGATCTTCTGGGTTCGAGCGGTTCGTTCCGCTGTCGTCATGTCGTCCTGTGCGGCTGTGACCTGGCGCATACTTGGACGTTTTCCGGCAGTTCCAGAGATATGACGGGTAAGCTGGACACCCTGGGCTAGTTGCTGGTGCTGTTGGGAAGGTGGTTTGGGCGTCGAAGGCTGCCCCACAAATTTTGAGATGTGCGAACCCATGTTGGCTTGTTGATGTGTAGGCGTGGCGCTACCGGTGGTTGACTCGGCATGGTACGAGGTCGGAGTGATCAGTTTCCCGGTAAGGACAGGAGAAAAGTTGGTGGCAACCTTCAGGTTAGGATGAGCTGGATGAGCTGGAGGTAGATGGTGTTGAGGAGGTTGTTCGAAGGGGGAAGGCGATGATGAAGGTTGAACGGATGGCGATTGCGATGGTTGTTCCAATGCAGAGGCAGCAATACCCTTCAACATCGTCGGAGAGAAAGCATTCGTAGAAGCAGCCTGCGTAACATCATCAGTCGCACCAGGCTGCCCCAGCGCCTCGTCTGTTGTAGGAGCAGGAGTAGAACCAGCAGACAGGACAGCGGACTGTGTCTGAAGCTGCTGCTGCTGCTGAGACGGCAGCGGCAGCAGTCCGGCCTGCTCCACTCCTGTCGGTGGTTGCTGTGTCATGTTTGTTCTTCTGTTCACCTATCTCAGCGCTGCAGCCCGAGTATCGTCGATGTTGCTAGAGAAAAGGTATGTATCCCCGTTCATTCGGTCATCCGGTCCAGCAGCACAGTCGAAGCTATCCACAGTCTTTGAACCGGCGAAAGGAAAGAGCAATCGAGCGACAGTGCGCAGACCCGGCGATAGGTGAGGAATCGGTGGCGATGAGAAGGAGTGGAAAGTCTGTAGGTCGAGGATTTGTTATGTTTAAAGCCGGGATGACTAATGTAGGGAAGGAAGGGGTGTCTCAGATTCGATAAGCGGAAGGCTAGCGGGAGAAATAATGGAAGCGGGGTCGGAGGTTCGAAGGCGAGGAGGGAGAAGGGTTTAAGTGTTCAGAGGGATCGGGTGTGGTGGGAGCGATGAAGGCGTCGATGAGGTTGAAGGGATGGAGATATCAAGATGGGATGGATGGAATAGAATAATTGTTGTTGTTGCAGCCGAGCGAGAACAGGCAACAGAACTGAACAGGATTCAACAAAGGCCACACTTTCCTTGCAAAAGGGATGTCATTTTTTATTTTTATTTTTTTTTATTTTTTTATTTTATTTTATTTCTAATTCAACCACGTCTACAACACAAAAATAAAACAGGATCAAACACTCTCTCGCCCACCCACCCACACTTACTGGCACTCACTCTCGATGCAATGTCCCTTCCCTTCCCTGCACCGTCCTGTCTTGTTCGAGGCTTTTTCCATGTATGTACAAAGCAATGCAATGCTGCCGATGTACGTACATATTTCCAAAGTGGGTCTTCGGCACATCCTCCTATTAGGTAGAATAGAAACTAGACTGTTTTCCCCTCGTCGGGCTTGTATGTACGGAAATGCACACTGTGGGGCCCGCATCATGTCATGTCACTAGTATACGACAATCATCATTGAAAACAGCCATTCGATTCGACATCCGAGCACACTACCAATGCAGGTTCCCCATCTTTATCTATCTACGCATCCGGACTTTTCCTCTTATCATAATCATATTTTAAACTACTATCTATGAAGCACTTATATTCATTCAAGAAAAAGAGGTAGACGTGTTTATATATACTATATAAAAGAAATTATTACACTATACAGAAAAAAAATTGGGAAAAGCCACAAAGTAGTCAGGAGATTATGATTTCAAAAATTACAGAAAAACGGCTTTACTTAATAGTAGTAGTAAGGAAAATGGGAAAATACAAAAGAGAAATAAAAAACCCCGCATCTATCTATAATAATTTGCTGCATGTGATGCAATGGAAACTACACATACATACTCAAGGGGAAGGGGGGATCGTAGGTAGTATATACTGTGTATAATGACAAGGACGCCGGAATGGGTTTCTGCCGATTCGATTCGATGGGATGGATTCGGACACTTACGACAACTGCTTCCTAGAAGCAGTCCACGCTCTCTTCGCCGCCATCTATAATATCCAGAGCTTTCTGTCTCTCTCTCTCCTTCTCCTCTCTCCGAAAACAAAAAACGGTAAAACCAACGAGCTAGCTGTACGAAAAAGGATATAAAAAAAAATAAGTAATATTTTAAAAGGACAATACACGGAACAGAGAGATATAATAAGAGGAAAAAACTAATAGAGGAAAAGAAAAAAAAAAAAANGGAGGAAAAACGACGTTCGTGTCATCATGATACAGATCTGTTTATTTGGATTTGTGAGGGACAGCTAGGAATGCTGCAGTAGGATACACCGAATATCCAATCGCTGAAAGAGTAGGAGATTTGTGGATGAAAGGGGGGGGCCAAGTCGCAGCTGTGAGGGGAGGTCGTTAAAACGTATCAAGCCAAGCAGACCGTTAGACAACTTTTTTGATGGTTGAACAGAGTCGAGGAAATTTGTCATCTCTTCCAACTTCCTCCCCCATCCAAGCTTTTGGACGCTCAAGAGGAGGCTGGAAGATAAGAGCTATGACGGCAAAAAAAAAAGCGAAAGGAAATAGAGATGGTAAAACCTCGACGGAAGGACAGTTGCAGTGGAGTTAGAAAAAAACGAACAGGAGTTGAGAAAAAAAGAAAAAGTTGTCGATTATTAAAATGCTATACGCTGAGATTAATGCTCATTGAACACCGCCGGGAAGTCGAAAAATGATCACGAACAGAGAAAGAAAGCGAAAGGGAAAAAACGAGGCATCACTCTACACACAAAATTACAGACGACCGCTTATGCAGACCCAACGGAGGAAGGAGGAACGCACAAACACAAAACACGTAAAACGCCTCAGAGAAATATTTAACCGCAGCAAGACATCACCTTTGACCAGAATCCCTTCTTAGGTTCCGGTTGTCTGGGTGGTTGGGAAGTGTGCTGGGTAGGCGTCATCGCAGGCGGTGCCTGAGTCCTTGGCTGCTGGGTCAAGTTCGTCTGAGATGGTGCGTGGTATTGTGCCTGGGTGCTCGGGTTCGGTGTGACAGCGCCTGGGGACTGTAAACCGGCCATTCCTCCGCTGGGTCTCTTCAGTGGTACTGCATTCTGTGGTGGAACTCGCTCCCGTTCTCGCTTCTTATTGTTCATTTGCATGGCCGGCGATGGGGGTGGTGGAAGAGCGGCGTTCACCCGAGCAGCGAGCTGGTTGTTGTTCGCGGCCGGTCGAGGGTTGGGGTTGACGTGCCGGAGCTCTCCCTGCGTTGCAGAAATATGTTGGTTGGCAGTCTGATGGTGGTGGTACCCATGCGACGAAGGATGCTTCTGAATGGCTTCCCACCCTTTACCATTATTCAACTTCATCCAATCATATTCTCCATCCTCAACTTCACCAGTGTTTTTCAGCGCCTTGGTGAACAAATCTCGGAGGTAATCGTAGTCGGGAGTGTCTTCGAATCCGAGGTTGCGGACGTAGGTCAGATATTGGTTCAATTCATCTACACACTAAATTAGTAAACGAAACCTTCGACGATATAACCAAAATGATAGAAATTCTGATTAAAAATGCCTCCCCTCGAGTTACTTCTCTCTCAAAAACATACCTGGGAATCCGTCGCAAAGATCCTTGACAGCGGTGGTCTGCTTCTTCTCACCGATCTTCTCGTACTTCTGCTTGTTGGTAGCAGCCTTCAACCCTTGCCAGGGAAGACCACCACGGAGGAAGTACATGAAAACGTGACCGAGAGCTTCTAAATCGTCTCGTCGAGACTGCTCGCGACCCAAATGGGTGTTGATGGACATGTAACGAGCGGTACCAGATAAACTCTTTCGCTCCCTATAGGGAATGTGTTGCTTGGTCTTGGGATCACGATACTGCTTCGCCATACCAAAATCGACGACGTGGATGACATTGGCAGCCTTGGTTCCCGGTCGGCCGATCAGGAAATTGTCGGGTTTGATGTCACGGTAGATAAGGTTCTTCTCGTGGATGGTCTGAACTCTCGAGAGCATCTGCTTGGCAACCATGACGACGGTCTTGATGGAGAACCTCCGGTTGCAGTGATCGAACAGGTCTTCCAAACTGGGTCCTAGCAGGTCGATAACAAGAATATTGTGTAGGCCCTCCTGGCCAAAGTAATAGACATTGGGAATGCCGGCTGGATGGAAACGTTAGACAAGTCACCCGGGTCTCAAATTCACGGTACCAAAAAGCAACTTACGGCATCCGACGAGAATCTTGTAGGTACGGTACTCATCTCGTAACTGGGGCGCATCGCTCTTTCGGGGCTCCTGCAAGTTAAGAAATCGCACGTGTTAGAATCAGACAAAAGCGAAAAAAACGCCGAAGGAAAGCAGGAAAGAAATCCCGTTGACTAGTCTTGTGAAACCTCCGGAGAAGTCAAGTACCACAAGCAAAGCACCCGGTCGAACAAGAACATCGGACACATCCGCCAAAATAGGGGGAGGTCGGTTGTCCAGAATTCATCGATGAAACGGAGAAGAATGGAGAAGGCAAATAACAAGAAAAAGGAAAGGGAATACGAACAAATTTGATGGCGACCTGCTGGTTGTTCAGCAGGTTAGTACCCTCGAATATGACACCGAAAGAGCCCTCTCCAATCTTCTTCCCGACACGGTAGTGGACTCCGACGACGTTTGACGAAGTCGTCGACATATTGACAGGTCTATAGGTGGTAAAGGAAACAGGCTAAGCGGTGTCGGAAGACGTATCGAGTCGCCTATTTTGGTGCCAGACAAACTCCCTATCGACGAATAGTGACAAAAAAAAAAGTAGTTTAAGGAACCAGAATTATATGAGGCGACCAAAAACAACGCTAGCCTGGTAGATCGGGATTCGAGAGAAAGGAGATAAGATGATTTGGTCGGGAGTTGATGGTGGTCTGGAAGGAGGGAAGAGGGACAGGCGCGTTTGGTGAAGGATGATGGATGAAGTGATGGTGATGGAGGAGGAGAGAGAGAGAAGAGAGAGAGAAGAGAGAGAGAAGAGAGAGAGGAAGAATGTGAGCGAGTTCAATTCAGGTTGGAGTTGCAATTGGAAGGGAGCGTGCAGTTGGTTGGTTAGTTAGTTAGACAGGACAACACGGGAGACAACACCCCTTTAACGACAAGACGGCCTCTTCTCGGGGCACATGCAGATGTCGACAACAATGGCGATACACTTGGTTGCCTTTCGTAAATGATGATGATGATGTTGGAAAATCGAAGGATACCTTGGAAGGGTATTAGTCGGGGGGTGAATTCGGGGAGATGAAGGGAGAAAGGGGAGAGGATAAAAAGTGTAAGAGAGAGTGAGAGAGTAAGTAAAGAGGAGAAGGCAGGACAAGGACAAGAAAAGAGGGAGAGGTTCAAGGTAAAATGCGAGCGAGCGAGGCCAGACAGGGCAGGGCAGGCTTGGGCTTGTGCTGCTTGTCTCTTCTGCTGCTTCTGTTCTGGTTCTTGTTCTTGCCTGGGCCTTGTGCCTGCCTGTGCCTTGGCTGTGTCTGGCTGTCAGTTACTAATAACCGGGGTGTCAGGAGTCCTTCCTCTTTCTGTTTTCTCACAGCAGAACGAACCAAATAAATAAAATAAAATAAAAACAACCAAAGAATCCCCTGGAGAATGAACAAAAAACTGTCTGATTTAAACGGTGGTGATAGTTACCACTGTTGCAAGTTGTTCAGGAGAGTCCTCCAAGGCCAGTATCCTCAAAATGGTTCCTTTGGCGAAAGGATGAATGTGAAATGCTAATAAACCGTCCCTTGCGACGGATATTGCCTATAATATAACCAATAGGATCACGCCTGCCCGGAATAATCTCCAATCTCCATCTTTTGATGATACAGACTGGGAACAAGTTTCTTGATTCGATTCATTGATTGATTGATATGACGGATATACGTTGTAGACAACTGGCTTAGCCACACACAGCGTCGTCACATTGCATCCGGACTTCACCACTTCTGACAGGCCTCAACGAGACTAACATCAAATAGCATCAAATAGCCATCTGAACTAACGAAATAAAATAAAAATAAGAATTAAAGTAAAAAAAACCCTCCATTCTTTTGCATACCCCGAACAGGCTGGTCCACCGTCAACGGTCATCCCATCATTACAAAATACACAAAGAAAGTAATATCACCATCATATTCCTCTATTTTAATTCTAGGCCTCCTCCCACATCCCTTCTACCGAAAGCAAGTCCGGTACTTTCCAATCCCCAATCCATCTACATCGACAAGTCCCCCAAATCCCAGGGATAAACGAAGCTTCGTCCCTTCGCCAAGCCAAGCCTTCCCAGTCAAGCCACTCCGAACTCAGAGGAGAAAATAAGACACTGGCTTCCCCCCCGGGCAGCGGTCGAAGGAATTACGAATTTAACAAGGACCAAGGGTCACCTTACTTCTCCCCCTTCCTCGTCCTTTCTTCTCCATCCTTCCGGTGGGTCCGTTTCCCTTCTCACATACATCTCGAGCGTCTAGCTCAAACCCCACAAGCCGCATGCGCAGTGCAGCTTCCCTTATGAATTTTAAGGCATCCAACCAACCGTTTACTTCGTTGGCAAAAAGAAAGACGTTTAAGTTAGTCTCCAAGTCGCATGTGGTTTGGTGGAATGATTACAAGCGTGTAAACCTTTTCGTATCGAGAACCCTTTGGCCTTCTTTTTGACCTGCCTTGCTTGAAACATGCGTCTTTTATTTCATATGATAAGTTTGGATTTCAAAAAGAACGTCTGTTCGCAGTTTCTAGTGCACATGACCCGGCGGCGAAACGGAAAAATACTTAGATACTAAGTACTTAAGTACATACTTCTATACAAGACCACTTGTGCATCTGTCTTGTCTGCAAGTATGTCTCTGCCCTGCCATAAAAAAAGCGCAGAAAACCCCAGGCAGCCGCCCTCGGGGAGGCGATTCCACTAGCGCTCACCCGGCCGCTGCACCAAAAAAAAAGTCTTCAAAAATATCAAATTCCATTTTCCATTTTGCCTTCTCGAACATGCAAAAGACCTCAATACGGGGGGGCGGCGTAAAATGTCTACCTATCAACCGGCGATCGCCGGGATATCATCTTTTTACAAATTCCCTCTTAAGATATTTGTAGCATCAAACGTATCAGAACAAAGGTCATCAACTTTTTCAAAGTCCAATCCAATCCACTAGCGGCGGGCGGCGATGGCATCGTTACATATCCTGCATCTTCGCGCACAAAATATCAAGCCACCCTCCAGCTAACCACCAGCCCGCTAAAATATTCCGGCAATTGCAATATCACATATAGATTTCATGCATACTCCGTTAACTCACCAAACCAATCCAAACCCATCAAAAGTCTCAAATCTCAAGTTCTAGCCGTATATCCTTACCTACCCTAAAAAACCATGTATGTATCACAATACGCAAGGGACCAGACCGATCGAACCTCCAAACCTCGAATCCGGCCGATAATCGCATCCCCCGTCTCGCTCGCGTTTCTCCACAAATTTCAAGGGGAGCACATATGTATGTAAGCAAACGAAACAAGTATCTATCTATGCATAAGCTTCTCTTCCCTCTTTCTTCCCCCTGGATGTTAAAACAGCCGCTTTAAGGTGGCTAAACCCGTGACATTTATTTCCGGCCGTTTTCCCTCCGCAAAAACCACACAAGAGAAACGGAAAAGAAAAAGAACTTACCTACTGCTCGGGAAATTTTAAGATTAAATCATTGAACAGTCGTCGAAATAAGCAGGAAATATGAGAACAGAAATAAGCTTTCCCCTCTAAACTGTGGAAAAATATGCAATGTAGAAATTATACTCAAATTCCTTCACCGGAATTCCTTCACTAACTATTATTCAAGCGGCTGGGGATTCGAAGAAGAATCAAAAAGATCTTTTCTTCACAAGTTACAATTGTTTCCTACTTCAAATCATCAGCAACCCGATTGGCCGCCCCTTTAAACAAGAAAAAAAGAAGTCCAAACTCAGGCACAAAAACACAAGCCCACAGCTGCAGGAGTAACGACCATGGTAAAACCATCCCGCCGTTCCTAAGGCTAAAGAGAACCCACATCTGGGCAAAAAAAAAACTCTGACCCCCACACTTCATGCGTGTACGATGGTCCACGTATGTATGCGAACACTGCAGCTTCGAATCCGAACATCAAAGGTTTGAATCAATTTAACGTCAAGTCAAAGAGCTCCACGCAAGACCATAATCAATTGAAGCTTGCATGCGCGAGATCTCGAGACTGATTCAAGTCCAATTGATTAGGAATTCTATAAACCGTTTAAAACGTCTTCATCGCAGAAAGTAACCATCATCCCGCGACTGACAACATATCTAGCTGATCAAACCGTTCGAAACACGCTCCTCAAGCGTGCAAGAAACTCTGCAAAGAAACAACCAATTGAACGTATATAGTACATTACAAATGCAACTTAAAATATCAGTCGTAAAACGCCCATCTGTATATGAACACACAGCTCTTGTATCCATGCATAACAAGTTAACAAGTAAAACGCAGCCGCATCACGAATCCATTAAAATAGCCCCCCTCCTATATTAAAGAATAAGATGGATGCTATGCTCTAGCTCATATCCATAGCATCCAATATCTCTTCTTCCTCATAACTAACCTCCCTACTCCCTTCCTCCTCTCCATTGGTCAACATCATAGTAGTCTCCTCGTCCGCCTCTTCAGCCGCCATCTTCCGTGCAGTCTCACACATCCACGGAAACCAGAACTCGAGGTTATTATCGATCAACCTCCCAACCTCATGTTCCTCGAGTTTTAACTCTTCGTATAGATTCTGCAGCCAGTGTTTCGGAGTTCCTGGGAATCGGGCGGCGAGGAAATCGATGTTGCGAGAGAAACCGCATTGGCTGGGGGCTAATGGAGCGGAGGCTTTGTGTTCATCGAAGAGGCCTGGTTTTTATACTACTTAGCACCGTAGCAATAGAATTGTAGAATTGTAGATAGACATACCTTCTTTATACCCATAAATCAAAACCTCGAATACATTTGTATTCATTATCCTGGTTTCAATCTGCGTCGTATTCTGTCGTGCTGGATCCAAAATATCCAACCAACTACCACTCAATTAGCCCCCATATTCCCAAATAGCCAGCAATAAAATATAGTACTTACTCCTCACTCATATACATCCTCCTCCAAATCGTCCTCCTCGCCTCCTCTTTCCTAGTATCATCCATCTCCGCAGCCCCAAGAACCATCATAGCCATCTGAAACCGTCCAAACCACCCCCCTTCCTCTTCATCCTCATCCATATCCCCACCATCCTCCTCGTACATCAACGTCAAAAAGTCAACAAGTCCTTCGGGATCCATCCCTTGCCCCGTCACCGCCTTCGCAACATTTCTCCTAAAAATATCCTTCAGGCTCTGATAAGGCGCCACCCGGCTCCCAAAGGCTCCGTACGCTAACTCCGTCCCAGCCTGCACATCAATCGCCCCTCTAGCCTCAAGACTAACATGCGCTTGAATCGCCTGCTGCAACTCCACCATCTTCAACCGTCTATCAAAAGACTCCGACACACCTGTACCCTCCCCAGCAGGTTGTCCAACCATCAACGCCAACTTTCCAATACTCAACTCCACCGCCTGACTCCACAAACACCCCTCAGTCTCCGCCGTCTCAATCAAAGTCTCCCCAGCCTCTTTATACCGCCCATCTCCAACCTCATTAATCCACCTAACCCTCGCATATCGTCTATCACTCTGCAAAAACCCATCCAAATACCTCTTATATCCCGGAAACTGCACCAACATATCCTTCAAATTCCCATTCTCAACCTGGTACTCATAGAGCACATACGCAAACTCCTGCCCAAACTTCTCAAAGTATCCTTCAAGACGGGCAACGATCGCATCTCTCTGGGAGGTATAGTCTTTCCTCTCAGCATCAGGCATCTCAGCTCCTCGCTTATCCATCCAAGTATTGATCTTTACCATCTCCTCGAACGCAAGTTCAACAAGGGTTCCATAATCTCTATACCTCTCCGCGATATCAATCGCCTGCTCAGCACGTTGATGAGCAGCAAGAGCTCGAATCCACTGATTCCTGCCCTTCAAGTAAAGATCTTTAATCTGCTGCCCTTCAGCAATATACTTCGGCGCAGTTTGGACTTCACACCACGCAGCCCTCTCCACAAAATTCCTGCAAGCAACTTCAACCATCTCAACCATCTGGTCCAAAATAGCTCCAGAATATTCCTCCCCTTCCTTTTTCATCCCCACAACTTTGGTATTAACCTCGATATCCCTATTCAACGCCGTCAAAATCTCTGGTCCGGAAGTCCAAGGCGGCGACTCGAGTCCTCTAAAATTCGCAGTCCCGTTTTCACCTAGGTCTCCTTCAACACTGTACAACCTAGCATGCTGCACTCTAAACGCGTGCGCAGTAGCTAAAATCGTAAGCGTGATTTCATTCGACTCATGCACCTTCTTTATAGCCGCAAGAGTGTTTCCACCAGCGGTACTAACCGCCTCCCTAAGCAATGGAATAAGCTCATAAATCCTAGGCAAATGCTTCGCAAACCATTCAACCATTGGATTTGCAACCCCCGTTTTAACATCATGTTTTATGAAGAACGCGGAAACAACTTCGAGTAGTAAACCCTCGCTTAAATCTCTACCGGCACTTTGTTTCTGTGCGAAAGCACGGTAGACAGCGCGGGCGGCTTCCATTTTTTCGGCGTCCCAGAGGAGTTTCCAGCGGATTTCGCGAGATATTTGACGGTGCACGGCGCGGAGATATTCGGCTAGCGCTAGTAGCTTTTGGGCGCGGGATTCGAGGTAGATGTCGATTGATGGGCCGAAGGTGGCGAGGTATTGGCCGTGGGAGCACATGAGGTCCATGCTGAGGTTTCTAGCTGCTTGTTGGACTTCAAGGGTTGGGTAGGTGATTTCGCGGCGGCCGTTGAAGTTGAGGAGATTCTATACATATGTTAGCTTGCTGTAATAGAAAATTCAATGTGAATCCGTGAATGTTACCTTCTCATTAGTCCCAAAGAAGACCGCCAGCTCCATCTTCGATTTAACAGGAATAGGCCTCGGCGACGGATGCGGCCTAAGATCCGCGGCCTCCGCATCGAAAACCGTCAATTTGAGTACTCCGGCACCCTTGGTAATAATAACCACACCAGGAGAATAATATTTCCTCCTCAAATCCCCACTAGAATCCAATCTAAAGCTCTTCGCGGGATTAAACGCCGCTCCTTCCTGCGTAAGTTCTTCCACGCCGCTTCCAATAATCTCAACCCTACTTTGTGCTTTAAAATCGATGACTTCCTCAAACCCTATCGTGGTGTCGTATGCGACGTCCGGGATGTTTTCGCTGAATGGAAGTTCGTACATATCCTCCGGAATAATCGAGGCGAGTACCACAGCCCTCGAGAAGACAACGAAGGCGGTACGGTACGGATTTGGGAGGTATAATCGTGGTCGAGCGGTATCAGCTGCAGTCCGGAGCGCCTGTTGGAAACAGGAGATGTAATGCGCCTTCTTGATAGTAAACTGCGAGCCTCGATATAGAGTCGCAAGGACGAGGGTATAATGGGTGATATTCTCCCCCATTTCGGCGTCTCCATCCCACGACGTGAGGATCAATACATTAGCTCCTTCAGCTGTGCTTTGTCCGGCTGCGACGTCCAGGATTGTAAACGATTCACGGTCGAGAGAGTGCATGTTTGGTGGGCCGACGGATAGAACGCGAGTTAAAAGTTGCTCTCGCATGTCGACGTCGGAGAGAACGACTGCGGCGCCATTACGGCTGACTTCCCAGCGGGTGATATGTCCATGCGATGTAGCCACCAAAAGTTCTCGTTCAGCCCGGCCAATAATCCTACCAGGCCTTGCAGCCACGATTTCCTTCCTAACATTCCCAGACTTAAAAGCGCTAGCCAATCCGCCCAAAAGTCCACCGACAACGCTAGAGCCAATGTTCTTGAGCGTCGTAAGTTGTACAACCGGCTTGCCTACACCGTCTCGCAATGATAGGTGGATAACCCGATTCTGGTTCGTGCAGATGATAAATCCGGCCGGCTCAATATTAGCAATCATATGTGCCTGTTCGCTCGACGATAGCGGGAGAACACCCTCGACACCGCGTCTCCGTTGTAGGAGACCCTCAGTCATGGCACTGCTAACCGAATCCCAGTATGCAATCCGGCCTGTAACGGGCATAACCACGACAAGGCCTGCTTCATCGCTGCTGCCTGTGGGGCTGACCAGGGATCCGAGGGGTTGCGGGGCACCGATGCCTCGTTGGTTAACGTTGTTTTCATCGGATGGGAGAGGGAAGTGGTTTGGTTTTGGGAGGAGCTGAACGTCGTCGTAGCGCCATACGTCGACGCCATGGTCTTTGATAAGTAGAGCGTTGCCGGATGATTGGTCGGTGATGGCGGTCATGCGTCTTGCATAGTTGTCTATTGCATTTCTTCTTCTTCAGTATTTTACTTTCGTATGTATGTATAGATGGATATGGCAGTGGTAATGACCTCCTGAGTCCCTCAATTCCATCGGTAGACCCACAAGCTGAGCTACACAGTATTTTGTCGTCTTGGCCTAGATATCCCATTAGCCCACATTACCTCCCTGAATTTTTTCATTTTAAAAAAGACATACCCATTCCACCAAGGATCCCTTCTTCTTATCCGCCAAAGACCTAATAGAGCTCACATCCATCGTCGCGGCCGCGACAGCAGCCATAGCCTCGGGCGACGCATTGAGCTCCCGCTGCGCAGAGACCGATCGCTGCCTAGGCTTCTTCGTCGGATGGAGAGAATTGGACGCGCTGAGCAGCGAATTCTGGCTCGACTGGGCGGGCCGAGGACGACGTCGTGATTGTGTGCTGAAACTGGTGTTGGCGCTGCCTTGCGTCGACGGCTGATCGAGCATGGACGCGTTCGATTGTTGCGATGTGTACAGGGGTTCGGTCATTGTGAATATTATATGAGGAGGGAGAAGGAGAGGGAAGGAGGGAGAGAGGGGGTTGTTGGACGGCGGCTCTATGCGCAAGGAGGGGTGTGGTGGTGTGAGAGGCCGTCGGTCGAGAGAGGTTGGTGATGTTGTGGATTGGAGGTTTGGGGTTGAAGTTGTGGTTCTTCGCGAATGTTGACGAAATTGCGAGGTCGTCTTGTTTTCGGCCGTGAAGATTTGGCAGCTGCGTTGTCGACAGCTTAGTAACCAAAAAGAGCACTCGGGCAAGACAATAATTATATAAAATACCTCGAGGACGAAGATTACAACTTACTAGATAGGTAATGAATGAGATTGGGTAATTAACCTATTTAGTCTACTTGTGTAATCTAGTACTTTGTGTGAGAAGAACAGGGACATCCGTAGACACTTGGCGAATCGAGCTTTACAATTTGATATAATATACGAACACCCAAAGAATTTAAACCATCTAGTTAAAAAGCCGTATACGTAGTCTTTCTAAGCATCAAGAGTAGTGAGTGCCCAGCTATCGAACGCCATCCAATGCAATCCATCCCAAAAACCGAATCAAAACCCGTCTTTCTACAATTGATCATCTCCAACCGGCAGACGAACCTGCTCGCCGGGCTTGAAGGCTGGTAGTCCAATATACGGGCACCCATCACATCTAATTCATGTAGTTAGCATCTATAAAACCAATTTATGTAAACCAAAGGAATGGACATACCTAAAAGCGTCCCCGAGATAGCAATTCCCACAGCTGCTAGCCTTCCCCTCGACTGTAAAATCAATCTCTGCCAGATCGTCCAGATCTAGCTTGACAGCTTTTGGTGCTGCGGCAGCAGCGAGTGCTTTATCCGCCGCCTCCCTCTTTGCTTTATCCTCCGCCTCAATCTTTTCCTTCAATCCACAGGTGCAGTCTTTGCATGCTCTCCGGCGCTTGCCCGGTTTTGGCCGGCATTCCGGGGCTATACCAATATTAGCTTCAATTCTATGAATATAAATGTAGAGAGCAGTAAAAGACATACGCTGCTGCACCGGCATGGCAAGATCAGAATCATCCAGTAGCTCATTCTCATCAATCAAATCATCGTCGTCATCCTCTTCTCCAAAATCTGCATTTAAATCGTCACCTAAATCCACATATCCGACTTTATACTCCTTCTTCTTTTCGACACCATTCAAAGGAACGGCAGCGACAGTTGTAGTGGCGGCGGTGGTGGACGTCGTCTCGGGCTTATCCTTCTTCCTTCCAAATCTCAACGGTACGGCAGCACTCTTCGCATAATCCGGCTTCGAGAACGAGAGTGTTCCATCTTCGTCATTCACTACTAACCCAGCAAGGACGACCTGCAACCGATTAATGCCCTTTAGGGCTTCCTTACTTTCGGAGGACCATTTAGAACCGGGTTTCATTGAAGCCACGACCTTTTGCAGGACGGCTGTATCAATGCCATAGGAGGAAGAAGCAGGATCGGAGAGGAGAATGACGGTGGCGTATGTTTCAGCGGGGAGGTTGACAAGACCGAGTGCGATGCGGTCGAGCATCTGGACATCGGTAGATGAGCGAGGATGGGTAGCGAGGGCGGCCTGGAGGACCTCTGGTTTGGCGGCGACAGCGGGAGGGCATAGCAGCAGTGTTTTGGGAGACTTAGTAGTGGTGGTTGTGGTAGTGGGGGCAGGGACCGGATCGAAGTCCGAGGAGAAGTCTATGGCCGGCATATTGAAGACAATTCTCTGTGGTATCTCCGTAGATGAGTGTGGTTTGTAGAGTTGAGTATCAAGAAAATTAAAAACAGCTCGGGCAAAGTTAAAGATGCTGAACTTAAAAGTTCGGAACAAGGCGATATTTATGAAGACCGTTGAAAATTGAAGATGAGAAATTTCGTAGCTTAGAAAGTCTAGCCCGCGGACATAGATAGACGGTGGAATTGACCGGGATGGCAGGATTGGTTTTACATTAGTAATGTCTTTTGGCTAGTGGTAGCAAGCCGATATCGCCTCCGAACGTACCGGAGAAATACTGCGATGCACCCTTAACTTGCAATACACCATTCTAACATACCACGCGATACTAGGTAGCTACTTAGTATTTACATAAACAGTGAGTAAGTAGTGGGTATACTCATCGGGGCTTCGGAGGCCATTGCATGAGTACTTACATTACATTACATACATACATACATACATGAAATGCGGGGTGGGGATACAATCACACCATGCAGAAACAAGAGAGACTAACTAACTAAACTGCTTCAGGGACCCCGGATCGAGCATGATATCAAAAAGTCTGGGGTAAAAAGTAAAGTATAAAGTAGACCGGCAATTCTGAACCAAACAGGGCAAAATTACTCTGGACAGCCCCTCGAGACGATGTGATAATGGCAATGATAATGGCAATAGAGTAGAGACAAGGACAAGGCACGAGACCCAAGCCATTGATCGTACATATAGCCTGTTAACTACATCAGTAACAAGAAGGTTGGTTGGAGAGGCCCAGAACGTTGAATGCACTGCATCGACCTTCAGTTCAGTCCAGTCCAGTTCAGTTCGTCATTCGGCCGTCAGGTGCCGGACTAAGTGTTTAAAAAGGGACGGGTCTCTCTTCTTTGTCTCGATCTACTCTCTCCCTTTCATCATCTATCTATCCATTCTATCCATATTATTATCTCTACTGAAGCCCCGCAGTTCATCTGCATTATATTAT
Source organism: Arthrobotrys sinensis (assembly GCA_036971225.1). Lineage (NCBI taxonomy): Eukaryota > Fungi > Ascomycota > Orbiliomycetes > Orbiliales > Orbiliaceae > Arthrobotrys > Arthrobotrys sinensis. The sequence goes on along the minus strand of JAJTTV010000017.1, from coordinate 936,736 downwards.
ATATCATAACAGACTGCCTCCTCCGTGTCCCCGCAATTAGACATTCACACATACACTTAGACAGACCACCGTATTTAGTATCTTAATATCTATCTATCTATCTATCTATCTCCAGAGTAAGTACTGTGCTCGTGCTACCTGCTGCTGCTGGTCTTCTCCTCCTCCTTCTCCGCGTTCCAGTACTGGACTAGAGCGGATTGATTCCCCTGTCTGTTCTGTCGTGTGCAGTTTCCCCACACTTTGAAACCCAATCCGTCGAGTCTCATGACCGGCTTCCTTTGAGAGACCCTCTTCAGCTCGAACCCCCCTCCATCAATTACCTAGAATCTTCATGACTCAAATGATATGTGTATTCTCTCTTTCTCCCCGAGAATACAGAGCAGTCCGGAGTTATCCATCCGAGAGGCCTGCGAAGTGGGAAATCCGCAGGAGCAAAGACCCCCCTGCAGGCGGCCTGGCATCATCGCCCCAGCCAGCCAAGGGTACATTACACAAGCGAGTCCATTGGAGGAAATGCATCACTCCACCATCAGACGTCACCTTTCCACCCTCTCGCTCCGGCTTTTCCCCGACGAGAAAAGAACTTAGAAACTTAGAACATCCAGATCTGGCAAGAATTCAGAAATTCCCATGTTCTGTATGCATCGGAGTTCTCTCCCCCGTGGCCTGACCGAAAAGCTATTTGCGTCAGTTACCTGGATGGTGACGTTGGATTTGATGGAACTTGTGACCGCGATGAGCCATAATTGATTTTATTTCATTCTCACGCTTCGTTCTTTGTCTTCGAGGTTCAATATATAAACCTTCACCGGCCCAGATACTTTTCCTTCTTTCTTTCTTTCTTTCTTCTACTTCATCATCATTCACTCCAAAGCTATTCTACTATTCAATTGCCTCCTCAATTGCCCCTCTCCAAGCTCTACTACTACTCTCCAAAGAACCCTTTCTAACATCAATATCTCCATCTCCAAAGAACCCTCCCTCATACCATACCATACCATACCACACATACAATACATCATCCCATAACAGAACATCCTCACACGACACCCAAAATGACCCGCACAAACAAAGCCAACGACATTCCCCACAACAACCCTGAAGCAGCCAGCCTCATGACCGAAGCCCACTACCCCAAATTCTTCGCCAAATCCGGCTTCGTCGACACCGCCCCCTCCAAAACCAAGAAAGACGGCGGTGGCAAAGGCAATTGGTAAGGTTAACCCCATTCCAACAACACATATTAACCCACCCATAAATAGTGGTCTAGCGTGGGCTAACCAATGCCTTTCCTTCGATCTTGCAGGGGCCATCCAGGTGCCGAACTCGAAGATCTCGACGAGTTCAATATGACCCGTCCCCGTCGCTACTCCAACACAAGCCCAACCCACACCTTCCAATTGAAATCCAAATTTGAAGCCCACGAGGAAGACCCACTCTTCGACGAGGAACGCCACGGCCCCGCTCCCGTCACCGACGAGCACGTTGTTACTGCCGCTGTCGTCAATGGCAACGGAACTGCCGCTGCCGCTGAGCCAGAGGCTACTTCGAGTGAAGCTTTGAAGGCTTGAGAACTCGGTATTCAGCATACAATACATACATATACCGCTGGGTTATAGTAATCCGGTGAACTCTTTTTTTTCTTTGATTTTGTTTGGGAATGGATATGGATGGCGTGTGATATGACTTTTTCTTCTCTTCAGTATTGTCTTCTTTGTCAAAGGTGTTTAGTGCAGGGACTCTTTTTTAAACCTCATTCTTCAGGAACTTATATTCCAGTTAAACCAAACAACAACTCCGAGATCCGTCTCTACTATTGTTTTATGAGACGAGGAGAGTTCTTTTTGGAGGAATAACTGGAATGCTGGGAAGGATAAACAATCAACCAAACAAATACGGGGATGTCCACGGGTTTTTCTTTTACATTTTATTTTCTAAGGAAGCCGTGTATATCCCCGATCAACAAATAACAAAGAGGCTTCAATACTGAAGTCTCGTCCCTGAATCAGTCCTCTCTCTCTCTCTCTTTCCGTCCGTAGAATCGTATAAACTTGGGATTCTGTGAATAGTGTGGATAGTAAGTATAGTATGGTAGTCAAGGGGGGTATATGGGTAATTGCATTGAACGAGTAACTCAACAAAGAAACAGCAGAACAGGTCGCAAAATAAACGTCAATATGTATACATAGTCCCAGCAAGGAAATCGCTGCTTTTCCTATCTTATCCCATCAATCCTATCGTATATCCCATCTTGTGTCCTATCAATCCTATCGTATATCCCATCTTGTGTCCTATCATCCTATCCTATCCTATTCCCATAGAGTGATCCCAGCTATGAAATCCGATAATCCCAGCTATGAAATTCAATCAAATTCAACGTTTCTGTTTAAAATAAAGGATAAATCCGTCGCCCTCTCGTCGTGTACCGCCCCCCACCCAGTCCTCATCAGTCCCATCTAACATAATATCCCCCTCTCTGTCCATCCAAGATGAACAGAAATCTATTTCTCCACCATCCTCAAAATAAAATTCACAACCACCGCCGCCAAAAGCGTAACCGCCAAAACCGTCGGCCCAAACCTATCGTCGAAGCTCCCGCTTCCTCTCTTCCTAATCGCAGCAGCACGCCAATGGAATGTAAATAACGCGTAGACCATGGTACCCATTGCGATGAATGTGAAGAGACCGGCCGAGATGCGGCCGACTTTGTCGCCGAAGTTGAGGAGGCCGACGGCTAGGCCGCCGAGGATTACGGTGAAGTTTAGCCAGGAGAGGAATGTACCTGTTTTTTTTTATATGTTAGTTTTTGGTGGTGATGGTGGTGGGTGGGTGGTTATTGGGGAGCGTACGTTCGTTGGCGAAGTAGACCTGTTTTATATAATGTTAGAGATAGGTAATAATAGTAAATAGTGGAGGGAGAGAGTGGTCTCGTAAATCAGCCTCCACGAAGTGGCCAAGGGGAGAGGTACCTTTGGTTCAACTCTAACCGGTAGAGCGATTCTCTTGCCTATTGTTTTGAGAATATCGGTTGTTAGCATCATCGGCGGTCTTTGCGACGGGGAATTTCCCATGACGCAACAAATCGGATGCGAAGGAAGTACCTGGGGCAGTTTGAAGGAGCGGTTGGGTCGACATGATTTGATTGATTGATTGATTGATTGATTATTATTTTATTCGGAGGTATATGAATCGGCGGTGAATTGGATAGATTCGGAGTAAAAGAGAGAAAGAATGAATAAAGTTGAAGTTTCACAAGTGGCTGGGAGAAGAGGAGGAAGAAGGAAGTGAGGAGGAGACTAGTTTCGAAATGTCAAATGGGAATTGACGGGGAAACAAAATGCAAAAAGCAGGAACCACCAAGCGATCGGGCCGTTTGGAGAGTTTTTAACCAATCCCAGGAACAACCTCAAATTTCACAGGGAAGAATTTTGATACTGAAATTTTTTACAGACAAGGAAACTCGAAGAATTTAATACACTGCATCTCCGCTTCATTTACTGCCTGATCAAAATTTTTTTCTTCCTCCAGAAAAATTTCTCAGACTTCAAAAGAAATAATCATAGCGACAGAACACAGCCCGTTCCGCCAAAAGTTTTCTCCCACGGGACAAGATGGACCAGCCAGCCCATGCACGTGGATTGTGGATTCTGGTGCTACAGGCACCCCCGGCCTCATGGGTTCTAAAAGCAGTTGGATTTGGGGGTTACCGTTTCGTCATTGCAGCGGGTAACTCCCCATTGGATTAAAATATTAGTCGAAGCAACCGACGTCGACAATTGCGAAATACCATCTCGATTGCTGGTCTAGGTATCGATACTACTCGACTGTTGACCTGGATCTAGAAACTCCTCGAATGCACAATTTGTACATATTGTACATAATCTCCGTTAACTGTCGGCCACTAAGCATCTTTCTTCAGTTGGAGCAAGCGAGGTCCCTGGTTGGCTCTCTAGTCGATGACTACACGCCAACTCATGGCGGAAATAGTATATAAGGTCTGTCCCTCATATGCATCCTTCCCGAATTCCGCCTTCAAGAGATTAATTTTCCCTCTCTCTCCCTCTCTCAAAAAAGCCAAATTGAGCAAAATGGCAGTATCACTTGCTAACCTCCCTTCAGAGATCCTTTACAAATTCTTCGATAATAATGTTTTGTCCAGCGCGGACATCGCCCGATGCCAACGAGTTTGCAAGTTATTCAGACTCCATGCCATCCATCGCGTGTTCACCTTCCGACTCGGAGTTTTATCGCATTCACCCTGGAAACTCGCCCGCCGCATTATTTTCGAAGGCATGGGCGCCGACTGTACTGGAATGATAATCCACTGGAAGCATTTTGGACCAGGTTCATTCCCCCACGATAGCGATTGGGTCTGGACCGACGATGAAACAGAATACATCAAGAAGGCCTGCGAGACATGGGGTTTTCTCGAGGATATTACGTCGAAAATTTTGAAGGGTGTTAGCTCTGCATCTTTACTCCCCCTGATATTACGCTTCACGCCGAGGTTGAAGTCGTTGGAGCTGGGGTGTGTCGAGCCTAGGCGTAGATACGCTGGTTTCTTCGATGATTCTGAAGAGGACAACCTCCCCGATCCTGAATCCCTGCCGGATTATGTATCGTATCGTCGAAGGATGTTACTGGATCATAGACACTACCTTTGGTTTTTGGAATACCCGGTGATTGAAAGAGAAGAAGGTGGTGCAAGAATTCCCTGGGCACTTCACGGCTTAGAGTCCTTCACTTTTTCTGGAGCTCCATTTCCAGAGGTAGACCTCGCTGTTATATTCACATTTCCCCGACTCAAGGATATTAAGATCGGTTGCATCGTCCCTAAATTTGAAAACGATAGCTCGCCGAAATATCCAGATACTCCGCCCCCGTTATTGGAAAACCTATCGCTGGTGTTCAATCTACGCTATTGTCGGTTATATGAACATTGTGAAAAGTTTTGGAAGATGTTGGCGGAGGTCGGTCGGTTAAGGAGCGTTTACATCAGGACTGATCATTACGAGTCTGAAGACGACTACGTGAGGTCATGTGACGAGCAATGCCTCGACTTTATACGAAGCGAAGAGACCGCAAGGTTCTTTTTGCGAAAGAATCCGGAGACGCTGAAACCGACAGAGGTTCTCGTCAACGGCTCTGGGCTCGACTCCGCCGGTCTGTTTCTAGGCTACGCTGAGAAGTGGAGAGTGAGGGCTCGCCGGGGCCGGGAACGGAGATCTAGAGTGACTACGGCCTTGACTCCGAAAACGAAAGTAAGAATAAAACATACGTTCGAGGAATATATCTTAAAATAGCTAGCTAACGTTGTTTTTCAGTCACCAATAACGAGCCTTACGTACGATCTCATCTCCAGGATCATTTCTCATATTGATTGGGACGTCGACAACAACATTTTAAACCTTATGATGTCATGTCGAGCCCTTTCCGATCTATGCTATCGTTACTTCTGGACTCGCTTTAAGGCTGACGGAACGCGTTTTCATAACCATTTTTATTTGAGAAAAAAAGCGATAGAGTCTCCAGGATGCCTCGGATTAAAGCATATAGAGTGCCTTCAGATCCACTTCCGGGAACTTCTACACGGCTCCAGTCCGCACCCCAGAATTACGAGCCTAATGGACCTGGCGGAAGCTGTGACGAATAAGGTTATTGCTGGATATACGCCAAACCTTAAGCAACTTGACGTTCATTTAGAGCGTGGGTTAGATCGCAGCGACGTTGACCTAGTTTCCCTATTTCATCTCTTTGGCCAGCTTAAAGCCTTCTCCGAGGGGCGTCTGCCAGACGAGTTTTCAATACATGCGCGCTCGGGGATTGGGATACTCCTTCAGGTACCCTTCGATTATCTCAAGTTAACAAAATTGGAACTTGTGGAGGGATCTTTGACAACTACAGAAGAAATCAACGCCAAATTAACACAATTGACGGCTATTTTTTTCACGACAACAAGGTTGAAGACCCTATCTTTCTATTTCCAATCACTGAAAGATGCCAAATATGAGAGTGGCCCCTATATCCCGTTTACGGGGAATGTCGAGGAATCGCTCGAAGTACTCGAGGAACTTCAGGGAGCTATCTTGGGATTAAAGGAGCTGGAAGAGCTGAAAGTCCACGGTGTTATCGTTCATCCGTCTTTCCTTCTAAAACCGCCGGAAAATTGTACAAAGGTGACTTATAAAGGACAGAAATCGGCGACGTGGTGGAGGGAATTTGCAGGGTGCGCTTTTAAGGGTGTCAAGCAGATATATTTGGATTGTGAAGATCTGCAGGAATTGGAAAGGGAAACCATTGAACTTTCAGGAGAGGAGATGCCTGAGACGGTGTGTGATGTTATTTTGGGGACCGTGGAGATGTGTGGGTTAGAATGGTTTGAGTTTGGTCATTACTATCCTCGTCAGAGGTATCCGGCGGACTTTGTGAAATGCCTGCTGGGGAGGAATGAACGGTTACCCGATATCTGCGTTGAGAAGCTTGCAAAGGACTGTGCGGGCATATTTCGGAGCCGCGATAATCTTGCTCCCCAGCCGGCGGAGGTGGAGGTGTTTGGGAAAGGGTTACCGGTGGGTTTTAGTGAGATTTTTGATCCAATGTTTCAAAAGGTGATCAAGAAGCACAATATTAGGATTCAGAAGGAAAAGGATAGAGCAGAGTTACGTGGGCGAATTGCAAGGCGGCGGGCGGAGAGCCAGGAAGTCTATGAAGATTTTGAAGATTTTGAAGATTCTGATGGCTTTGTTGACTTTGAATCCATGGACGAGGATTAAATATTGACTTATCGATTATGCATGAAGTACTTAGGTATTTAATAGATATCGGAGTACTCCACGCATATGCATGCATCCCCGGCGCCGGCCCTGGTCTGGTTTAGTTGCATCTTTGGGGGTGCTTGTCAACCCTTTCGTCATGGTCTTTCCTTAGCTTAGCGGGTACCTCCGCATTTTTTTCGTAATCAATCCTGTCGACCGACAGTCAGGATATATAATGTTACTCCAAGAGGGATATAAAAAAAAAAAACTTGGCTGTGCTACGTACTCGCCTACCCGCGCGATCGATGGGATGGCTGGTAGGTGCATAAAGGTCAGGTTAGTTATTTTACATAAACGGGATTATACATAACCCTGGCTCACCCGGTTCGATAAGAAAAGGTATTTCGCCGGGGTAAATTCGATATGACCTGCATTTGGAGGCTTGTCGGGTGGTTTAGGCTGGGCGATAACGGAGTACTTGTATGTTAGTTAGAGTATATTAGCTCGAGCTCTCTCCGCTGCACCCCCAAAAAGCATCCATCTAACAACTCCAACGTTAATCCACCTCACTCCATTCACTCAAGAAACTGTCCTTTTCCTCCGCCATTAAACCCGCATTCGAAGTCGCAGCATCGTCCAATCTATAGTATTCTTATTATCCGTACGGAAATCACAAAAAATGGCAGACTCATGCGCTGTACGTATGATCCAACCAGATGGTACAAAAGTACAGTGGGGTAAACCCCAGCTTTGAGCTAACACGACGGACTCCGACCAGCCTATCCCCCCAATTCGCATAAAGCAGATCTGTGGCGATGTATGATACCCCTCCGTTCTCACGTCTACTCGAGTATGAATAATATGTGTATAACTAACGAATGGGTTTCTGGCAGGCCTGCAACTCCGCCCTCGGTGATTCCCCCACTTACACTCACTCCATGACCGAAACATGGAACACAAACATCATCGTCCGTCTCCCCTCTTATTTTCGCCTCTGGAGGCTCTAAAAACGAGTTAACTAACATAGTATCTATTATATAGAACGGCATCCTTCGTTCACTAATCTCCGAATCAACGCCTACACCCACATCCCCCTGCCCCTACAAATACGCCGTAAATTCAACGATAATACAGCACGCCGGTGGTGCGAGATCTGTAGCCGGTGGCGACGATGACAGCGCGAGTGTGACGTCGCAGGCGAGGAGAGGGATGCATAGTGCTTGTGGAGGGTACTGGAATACTGAGAAGGTGGGTTGAAAGTCTAGATATCTATATTGTATTCTAGGGAGGGAGGGAAAGAAGGCTAATTTTGGGTTTTTTTGGCATGTAGGATGGGATGTGGGCTTATAAGCATACACTAAAAGGTTGGTAATCCTCTTCCTAGATTACCGGAAATCTGAGTGGAAAGCTAATTGGGGCGGTATGCATAGATATGGACGTAGTCGTCTCAATCATTTGGATTGGCGTCTGAAGCTCCCCTTTCATGAAATCCCCGTATCTTCTGTTTTTGTTATCACGCTTTTTTATTTTTACATCTGGACCGAAGAACCCTCAGTATTTGGCGGGGGAATCCAGACACATTGGAGAAGTTCGATAGGTACCTTTACCTCGCGAGAAATACGTAGCGCTACATACCGGAGCAGCGGCAAGCAGGAAGAATGTGGTCTTTAAAGCTTAGGAATCGAATCAGATTAACGGGCGGGGCCTGGGACGGCGGGGGGATGTATGTAACCTGTTGGCATTAGCGCTTTTTCCTTGTGGATTCTTATTCTATTCTCTTTTTTTGGTAGTCTTTTTTGGGAAATGGGAGGGAGGAAGGGTGTCAATTGATTCATATTATTCATATTGGCTATATACTAGATTCCCTATCACTGTATATTCGGAGTATTCGAAGTTGATACAGCAGGTGCTAGGTGGTGCTCTATGGCTAGCTCTACGTAATTCTGTTCATTAGCTCAGCTGCTTGAAGCTAGACCCGGACGAAGCGGTGCATTTTGCAACGGACAACACATTTTGCTTTCCCTCGAATAATTTATATCCACACATCCTGACGCGACCCTTCTGATCCGTCTACAACCACCTTTCACCTCTTCACCTCGCGATTCACCCTTCCGTTCACCAGACATAACAAACGTCTGATCATCTTCTAACATCCCTAACCATCCTTATTCCATCTCTATCTTTCTTCTTTAACAATTGCATTTCCTTCGAAAGCAATTACATCGAGCTCGAGCCAGCTCTATCTGATTCATCAAAACCCCGTTGCAATCATCCCGTTGCAGAATCACCTAACAGAATCACCTTCTAATTCTCTTCTAACCCTCTTTACACATCCCTCTCTCGTCCTTATCTTCATTGTCTAGCAATTGTACTTCTTCGAAGCAATTGTATTCCAGCAACGACTCGAGCAGCTAGCTCTACGAACTCAATCAGCCGTTGCAAGACACCTCCTTTCTGGGTAACTCTACTCTGCTCTACCCACCGAGCAAACACAGTCTCCTTCTCCATCTCATCACCCTTCTTAACCTCTCTTCTCATCCTTCTTCAATCCCCTTCTCTTTCTGCTTTGTCACTCTCACCTTCTCAAAACCAACACATTGTCTCCTCACTACTCGAGCGTGACGCATATTGATCAATCGATTGATCAAGTCATCTCTCACTACTTGGTTTACTCTTCTCTACTCTCTCATCCATTTCCACTCCCTTCCCTCCATCCTCATTACTTTTTTTATTCCAATCCTCCCGTCACCAACACATCGTTTCCAAAATGCCTCCAAACCGTACGAAGAAAACCACTACTCGTACCCGTTCCCCCCTCCTCATGCATACTGAGCTGAGAGCACAAAGACGAAAACAGCAACTCGAGCAGCGAAATAAAGAGCTCGACGAAGCCATTGCCGCTATCAGTGTCATCGATAGGAGGCCCGTTGCTGCTAAGTCTTCTTCATCTACTACTGCCACAACAATTTCTTCTTCTACTGCTACTTCGAAAGCAGGTGTTCGTGGCGGGAAGCAGAAAGGTCAGTATTTCACCTATTTTCTTTTACCCTTTTTTTGCAAGAGAAAAGGAATGATGTTAACTTTTTGGTTTACTACAGCGAAAAAATACCCGAAGTGGGTTGTTCTTCAAGAGGAAGAAGAATCGGATGTCGAACCCGAGAGTTCGTTAATGGCCTGGCGGAGGCCGAGGGCTGTGCCTAAGTCGAAGATTATGATCATTGAGCCTGAAGATCATGATACTGAAGATGAACAGGATAATGAAGAAGAAGAGATCGAAGAAATTCAAAGAACCGAAGAGACCGGAGGGGAGCAAGGTGAAGAAGAAACCGAAGAAGACCAGGAAGAAGAAGATGAGGATGAAGAGATGATATACGAACAAGAGGGAGAGGAAGATGAACAGGAGGAAGTCGAACAAGCGGAATACGAAGACGAAGAGATGGCTGATTGTCAAAAGGAAGACGGTGAAGAGAGCGAAGATGAAGGAGAGTCAATCGTCCTTGCCCCCCGTTGTTCGGAAAGAAGGAAGACGAAGAGAGACCAGGAGACGTCCAGACGTAAGACGAGAAGCGAGAAGGTCCCGAAGTCCATTTTGAGCGGGTACCTTGACGAGGAAGAGCTACGCCACCTCTCACCAGACCCGGTATGTTACCCAACTTCTACTCGAAGGGAAAAAAACACATGTTAATATTTATGGATAAAACAGGAATTCAACCTCAATGCGCCAGAGGGAAACCCGGCAGCACCAGCCAATGCTACAAAGTACGATGTAGACTGGCTTATCGAAGACATCAGATCTGCGAACCCCGTTATTCGGGAGTACGACAATGCAGAGCCTGTCGTCTCCAATCCTCTAAAAATGGAGGAAGAGATGGAGATGATTAGTGCCAAAGAGGAGCAGCTTGAGTCAGACCTCGAAACCCTCATTGAAATGAGGTACAAGAAAAGAGAGAAGGCATCATTGTCCCTCTCGGTCACCATTGGCCAACGTCTACATTTTATCGAGAAGAACCTCCAAACACTTAGGGAGTTCAGGGCTGAGCGGGAGGAATACTGGGAAGAACGACGGCTGAAAGAGCAAGAGGACGAAGACATTGAAAGAGCTCTCGCAGAGAGTCTCAAAGTCCTCAAAGAGTTCAATGCTGAGAGGGAGAAAAACAAGCTGCGTCTAAAGACAGCCCACCAGGAGCCACTCGCTCCACCACCCCCACCACAGGTCGTACCCCGAAAGCGGGGACGTCCAAGTTCGAAGCCAAAGGCTCAGGACACCCCCCAGTTACCACCAATCCAGGAGGTAACGGAATCACAGGGGCTAAAAACCCCGGTTAGACTTATCCTTGTCTGCCAGGTCGCCGAAGCAAAACGGCGTCGATTGAACGAGAAGAAGGCCAAGGTGGCGGAGTTACAGGAGGAGGTGAACAGGATAGAGGCGGAGGTGGAGGTGTTGAGGAGGAGGGTGATGGGTGTATGTACAGCTTTTATTTCCAATACTTGGTCATAAAACTAACGGTGGATTTTTATTTAGAGGGAGGGCACCCCAGAGGAGGGGGTTGCCGAGGGGGGCACTCCGCCGCTCCCAGTTATTCAGGACTCGGATTCCTCTTCCTCAGACTCTGAGTCTGAGGAATCCCCACTCAAGAGGAAGAGAAAGCGGACTCGAGCCATCGAGTCACCGACTACGACTCGCCTCCTCAAGCAGGAGAAGAGGTCCTTAATTGGACCTACGAACCTCGCATCACGTTTCCGTCGTGCGGGTCGTCTGAATAACCCGGTGGAGAAGAAGAGGGAGGTGGAGGGGGGCAAGGAGAAGCCCCAGGACGTCAAGCCGGCCGAGAAGAAAGAACGGCCAAAGCGTGCCGTTGCCGCCGCCGCCGCCGCCGCCCCCAGCAAGCAGCCCGCCGTGGCCGTCCCTTCGAAGAGGAAGGGGGCCCCCGTTGAGAAATCAACGGGAGGCGCACACCAGGCGAAGAAGGCGAAGGTCGAGAAAGTTGCGACCAAGGAGGCTGCGGGCCCTCAAAAGCCCGCCACTCGCGGACCGGCCAAAGCCACCAAGGGCAGAGGCAAAGTCACCGTCCCGGCCAAGGGCCGAAAGACCGGGGCCCAGCTCCAGAAGGAGCGGGTCGATACGATCGACGACTTGCAGACGTTTTTCAAGATGGACGAGTACCAGGCTAGCAAGAAGGGGGCCAGCAAGAGGAAGTAGGGGAGGGGGGCACGGGGTGGGTGCCGTTGGTGGGGGGGTTGCCTTTTCCTTCCCTTCCTGTGTTATGTGCAGGCGCATCACGAACTTTGGGGGGGGACCCAGGGGGCTCTTTGTTGTATTATTTTTCATTAATGAATTACGGTGCCTCGATACCTTCTAATGCTGGTATCAAAGGGCACTTTCTGACTATCATGCCTCATAATATCTTACACCGGATGACCCGCTCTCTACTGTTTACTTCCCTTCCTTCTCTTTCTTATCCTGCCCTTTCCTCTTCTCACCAGCATTAGTCTGCCCTCCATACGACTTCTCCAAATCCCCTCTCTTCTCAAGACTCAAAAAAATAGTCATAACGGCGATAGCCCTGTACTTTTTTCTGTTCCTTTCCGCCTCGTCTATATCCTCCAGAATACGTTTTGTATGTTTCTCAGGGAGGTGTTCGATATCCAAATATGAGAATTGACGGTATCCGTCTTCGTCTGATGAATCTGAATTTTCTTGATCTTCTTGTTGTGGCGATTGCTTAGGTGTTTTGTGGTCATCCATTGTAGGGATTGGAGGAGGTGAGGATGTTAACATTCGGTCTTGTTCCTGTCTATTTGATGGTGCTGGTTTGGGAGTACTTGATCCGTCGCGGTTATTGACAGGTGAGCTGCCACGTAAATGGGGCGGTATATCGTCTGATCCACCACCGTCGTCGTCTTCATTTATTGGTGAGGAGTCCCGTAGGAAACCAGGTTTGGTATCCGAATATAGCGCTGGAGATGAATTCCTGAGGTGCGGTGGAATATCGTCTGGTGATGATTGTCGTAAATGTGGTGGTATACCGTCTGTATCCATATCATCCATGGCATCTCTAAGATGCGGTGGAACGTCGTCATCATCACTTTGTAACTTCTGATCATCCCTCAAGTGCGGCGGAATGTCGTCGTCGCCATCATCACCCCCATCAGTTGAATTTTCGCCAGCACCGTCAGTTTGGTATCTTCGTTTCCTAGGGTTCGGTTTTGAAGTAGAGCTTCCAGGTGTCTGTGAATCTGTATTCTGACTCTGCGAGACGTCTAGTTTTGGCCGCTTCGATGCACGGCTGTCTGATCCGTCTTGCTTGCGTTTATTCGCATTCGCAGTAGTAGCTTCCTGTTTCTCCTTCCCTTTGCCTTTCTCCTTGACGACCTCATTTTGATCTCCCTTCTTCTTCTTCACATCCTCCTTGACGACAATCGGTTTCCTGGGCGGTAACTCGACAAGCTTACTCTCAAGCTTCGTATACTGCCACCACACTCCATCCCGGTCCGTATCGGCAATACACCGTTTCACAATTTCAGCTATAGTAATAGCCTTCGACCCAGCAGATGGATGAACGGTTGTTAAAGCAATGATCTTTGGTGGTCCCTTTTTGGAACCCTTTTTATTCGACGGCTGCTTCTTGGCGGTTGCCACGTTTGAAGAAGGGTCTGCGGGTGCATCTGTAGCGGTGGGGATTTGAAGCAGCGAAAGGCATTGTGTGACCTTTTTTCGGATGACAGAGTTTGTGGAGATGGAGATTGTGTGGATTGAATCTATGATTGTGACTTTCGGGGGTATCGGCTGGGGTTGAGGGTTTGAATTTGATGATGTCGATGTCGTCGCCATATTGAAGAAGAGGTTGTAAGGAAGCAGGGTATGGTAATCAGAACCGCGAAACAGGGAAAAGCTAAAGCGATTTCTGCCGTGGGTAACACAAAAAATGCAACAGATAAAAAGAGGAAGAAACGACCCGGGTTCCTCGGCTACCCCAGAACGTTACGCCGTGAACCCCACTGTCTGGCAGCTGAATATCCGATAGCCTTGCTGTCTATAAAAGGGTGTCAAAAGGCTCCCTTTAGAATATCCAATCCACATTTACCTCATCTATAGACACTACACCGTTGAGGAGAAACAATGACCTACAACCTCTCCGGACGAAACGTCCTCGTCACCGTACGTATCCATTAACCCCCACTTCTAATACCCCCTCCATATATGGCCATATCTAACACCCACAAGGGCGGCTCCCGCGGTATCGGCGAGGCAATAAGCGAACGTTTCGCCCAACAGGGCGCAAACATAATCATAAACTACGTCTCAAACGCCTCTCGCGCCGAAGCGCTGAAATCCCGATTGTTGGAAGCGTACCCTGGTATCAAAGTTATTGCTATCCAAGCCGATGTCGGGAAAAAGGAGGAATGTGAGAGACTTGTGAAGGAAAGTATTGAGGGGGTTGGAGGGTTGGATGTTATTGCCTCTAATGCTGTGAGTGGTATATATAAATATGCATGGAAATTAGTGGTAGTGGGCTTGGCTAATGGTTCTGATGTAGGGATGGACTAAGTTCGTCCAGTTCTCGGATTTGGACGGGTTATCTGAGGAGGATTGGGATAAGGTACCCATCCTTTACACGATAATCTTCTCTTTCACAGGAAGCAATATATTGATATATTATACTGCAGTGCTATGCAGTAAACTGCAAAGCCAACGTCTGGCTCCTCAAAGCCGCAAAACCAACCTTCGACTCAAATCCTGACGGCGGAAGCCTCATTATCTGTGCTTCCACCGCTGTAAGTTTCCCCCCTAACGCACACACTCTGTTATAATATATATTAAACCAAAATCCATACTATATAGGCTCTAGCACCAGCCGGGAGCTCAATGGCCTACGCCGTCTCCAAAAGTGCGGCATTACATTTAATGCACTGCCTAGCCGTCTCATCGGGTCCAAAAGTCCGGGTTAACGCCGTCTGCCCCGGGTTGGTATTGACGGAGTGGGGCGATAAGTTCCCGCAAGAGGCGAAGGATAAGTATTTGGGAATGACGCAGACGAAGAAACATGTACGTTCCATCCCATACGGTGACATTAACAGTTTATTGTGGGCTAATTCAATTGGGACGTAGGTGGAAGCGGTCGATGTTGCCGATGCGTTCGTGTTTCTATCCCAGAATGTCGCGATGACCGGGCAGAAAATTGTTGTTGGTAAGCACTACAGCCCATCTACCCATCAGTACCGGCGTATCCCTAACCAGAATCCCGACATAGATGGCGGTGTAGTAATCCACCCGTAATAATACCCCATCTAATCGCCTCGAATTGAACACCATTACATACGCATAATGTGACGATACAAAAAGCGAAAATAGAAAGATTAATCCCAATAAATTATCAAACAAAGAAAAAGTCGAAAGAAAAAAGGCCTTTCATTTGTAGATGTAAAATTATGCTTTTTTCCATACAACCAGCCCACTCCGGTACTATCAATCTAAGTAAGCTTCTGTTTAATAAAGAAAGCTCTAAGATGCGATAACTGCCATGCGCATGTTGCGCCTAGAATGACAAGCTGAACAATACTCCACTTGACGATATTCGAGTTGACGAGTTCGCTCTGGTCTCTGAATTCCGCTTCTCGTTCCTATTTTTCCAGTAAAAATAATTAGCAATCACCCTTTTCAAAAACACACGACCAAACAATGAGGTGGAATATCACATACCCTCTGGAAAATCTGTTCTCGTCTAATATCACTCAACCGGCTGTTCAAGTCCTTCACCCGCTGAACAATATCGTTAATCTTATCCTTATCCCGACTTTCGATCTCGCTCGTCTCGCCGATGGCTAGGTCCAAATGTAACTTCGTGCCCCCCAAGTGATCACCTGTCGAGAACCAGCCGGGATTTGGACCGTTAGCGGAGGCCGTGAAGCAGATTCGGTGTTCGCCTGAATCGGCGGCGGTGAAGGTGAACCGTCCGCTGTCGGAGCCCTTTTGGTTGATGACGCGGTGGTTGTGGTCGAATGTTTCCTGTTATTTTAGATAATAGCTCGTTAGGAGATGGTGAATGGTGGGGTGGTGGTTTTTGGGAGAGTTGGTTTCTTTGTGGTTATTTACCTCGACGGAAATGTGGACGTTCACGCCGTGGCCAGGTTGGTACCCGCTTCCGTCGCCTTTATACTCTTCAGCCCTATAGTGTCCTAAAACGCGCATAAAATGTATAATTAGCTACCAAAGATCCAAAGATGAATAACGCCCCAAATTGACGAATATAAATGATCCCATACCAACAACCAATGTGTCCTTCGGTAGCTCCTCGAAGAAGCACTTGGGATTCGAACCGTCGAGGTAGAAGTAGAGCGCGGACGACGGAACAATCCATGACGCTAACAGCGCCGAAACAAACGCTGACGACCGCATTGTAGGTATGGCGTGGTGGTAGAGGGTGCTATCGGTCGTCGATGGGGAGAGGTGATGTCGGTTGCTGAATTCAAGATCCAGGAGGTCGTGCGTGTGGTTGCTTTCGCTACCAAACCGGAGATCTGGCAGTATGGATCACGTGATAGCTCGCCATAAATATCCAACAGGCAACACAGAAACTTCGACATTCAATGTTCAAGCAGAAACGAATATTCCATTTGGTGATACCTTCAGGCTACGATAAAATATCGAGGCACACGTTAAAGTCAAACAGCATGCCCAATTAGGGCCAAGCTAATAGTAATACAGAGTTGAGAATGATAATAATAGTCGTTGGAGAAGAGTAGGGTATCTTTGAACGCAGGTTCACAAACGCCGTGCGCCAAAGCTAAAAGAAAGAAAAATGAAGCCCATGAACGCCAGTATAAAACATAAACATCTTCAAAATCCACCGCAATCAATAAAACACCAGTGGAAAGTATAGTCACATTCACGGAATTGTATCGAGCTTTCGCGCCTAGCGTCGCCTCGCAGCTTCAGCGTTGTGTCTAGCCATTTCTTGGGCGGCCCAGTTGCTAGACTAGAGGTTAGTTGACGTAAATTTGACTTTGTGGGTGTGGTAACTTACACAACTGCCATAGTACCACGGGCATACGCTTCCGCGCGGTCTTTGGCCAGCTTTAGCTTTTCAAAATCTTCATACGGAACTGTTCTCTGTGGGGACACACTCGCGCGACCAGTGACAACGATAACATCGTGTGTAGAGGGCTTTGCCGGTGAAACTGGCTGTGGCAAGGTAGTTTTTGTTGGCGAGGCAGGTGGTGGGCTAATAGCGGTAGTAGGAGTTATATGAGCTGGCGCAACAAAGGGCTCTAGAACAGCAGCCTCCGATATAGGCTCTTGCGGCGGAACAGGAGTGGTGACTTTAACGTCGTCGATTTGTGGCAACTCGGCGTACACAACTTCACCCGTTAATTGAGGGAGAGTGCCGAGGCGGGCCTCCTTTCGCATTTCTCGTAGCATAGTCCGGGCATCCTTAAGGACGACTGGCTTTGGCTTAGGGGTCTCAAACTTCTTCATTCTATCTTTGACACCAGCCGCTGTAGAGTTCTTGGGAAGTGTTGCCTGGGGAAGCGGGGCTTTGGGTTGCCCTATCGGCCTTGAAGCTCGATTTCCCGGGTCGTACTGGAAGGGGATTGGAACTGTCAACGGCTTAGTCGACTTTACAGGCTGGAACGGCTTCTTCTGAGTGACAAGCTTTGTAGTCTTCGCTGATTCATCTTCTGTAGATTTGACCTCGCCAACGTTCGGGTTTTCCAAAGATGTTGGAGCTGGACCGTTTTGCGGTGGAGCGGCAGTTGGCAGTGTCGGAATGGATGGTTTCTTAGACGGGGTCTGTGTGGCATTTGGCAGTGTCGGAATAGACGGTTTCTTAGAGAGGGTTGCTGTGGCGTTTGACAGTGTGGGAATGGACGGCTTCTTAGACAAAACTGCTGTGGTCTTTGGTAAAGTGGGAATGGATGGCTTCTTAGACAGAGCTACTATACTCTTCGGTAAGGTGGGGATGGAAGGCTTTTTCGACAAAGTTGAAGTCATTGGTAGTGCCGGGATAGATGGCTTTTTGGACAGGGTCGGGGGTTGAACCTTCGGTAATGTCGGGACTGACGGCTTCCTGGACAAAGTAGTCGCCATCTTTGGTAGTTCTGAGATCGAAGGCTTTTTGCCTATGGCGGTCGCAGTCTTCGGCAGCGTCGGCACTGACGGTTTCCTAGATAAACTAGGGGATTGGACACTTGGCATTGTCGGAACCGACGGTTTCCTAGATAAACTTGGTGATTGAACACTTGACATCGTCGCAATCGATGGCTTCCTTAACAAAGATGGAATCTGTGCTTTTGGAGTAGCGGCAGAGGTACCAGACGTGGCCGACTGCTGTGGTCCTACGTCCTTCGCGCTCTCCTGCTTTGGCTGGGAGGCAGTAGTAGTTGCAACTCTAGGAAGCGGTCGCGTTACTGCCTTGACTACGGTTTCCGTCGTGGTCTTAGCCTGAACCTTTGTCGCAGGCTTAACAGACGCGCTTCTGTTCGCCGCAACCGCCACCGGCCTTGTCTGTGCCGAAATGGCTGGCTTAAGCTGGTCTGTTTTCTGGGTAATAGCCTTTGGCTGTGTGGACACAGTTGGCTTGGAGGGACCCGGTTGCTGAACGGTGTCCTTCAGCCGTTGTACTGCAGGCACTTTTACGTCATCTGGCCGTTGTGTAACTGCGCGGATTGTGGGCTCTACGGGCTTTCCCGTAGCCTTTTGGGTTCGCAGTAGAGCCGCCTTCGTCGTCGCAACAACCGGTGCTTTCCTCGAAAGAACAGATGGGACCGCCTTCGGCTTCGCCACACCTTGGTCGATGTTACCGCTACTCGGAGCGGGCTGTTGCTCCTTCTCGGGCCTTGCCTCAGAGATGTTGACAATCATTGATGTGTTATTCGAACCCCCCCCTTGAGAACTACTAGATTTCGAAGGGAAGATCGTTGACCTTCGCGCCAGCTGTGCTTTCGTTGGGGTCGCGAAGCTTCCAAGAGGTGCCGCAGCAGGTGGTACCCTCGTGATCACCTTGCGGGTTGGGGACGAAGTGAATGGTGACCCCAAAGCCACGACCTTCTTCACTTTTGTCGTTGCGGGCGTCGTGGGGGCAAGCCTCGACTTGGGTGTCAATGCCGCCAGCGGTGACGGGAGCTCATTTCCGTGGCCAAAGAGGCCCGCCACTGGAGTTGGGAAGCCGAAGGCCGGGGGATTCGTATCTGGAGCCCGGCGGTCCGCCAATGGCGTCGACATCGCCGAAGGAGGCGGCGTTGCTTTTGGCTGTCCAGCAGCCGCAATCCTCGCCGCAAGTGGCTTGACAGCAGGCTTGCCAACCAGAAGGTCCTCGCCAGTCACCTTCTTAGCCGATCGAGTAATAGACCGACTAATAGGGGCTGGCGAAGGACCCTTGGCGAGCGAGCCTGCTGCAGCCGACTTGCTCGGTGTCTCATCAAGCTTCCTATGAGAGCTCTGGCTAGGAGCAGGAGGCCGGATTGGCGACGGGATTTTTGATGGACTCGGCTTCGAGGAGCCCCCACCGAGGCTATCCCTCTCCGCTCGCCTCCCCCGCGTAGTCAGAACTGGTGGTGCAAGTGCAACCACCTCTTCTGGCTGGTGTTCCGTGTCCGCCCCAGCAGCGGTTTGCCTTGTCCTGCGGGTGCTCCGGGTCCGCTTCGTTGTTGTCACCTCAATCGTCTCGACCTCGTCGAGAACGATAACTTCCGGGGCCTTTGTTGCCTGGCTTCTCGTTACTCTCGTGCTTTTGTTCGAAACAGAGGCTCCAGCTCGATGGGAACTTGTCTCCGCTCCGTCAACAGCGGGAGCAGGCTGTTCTTCGGTGTCGTAGTTCTCCTTGCGAGTACCTGCTTTGGATCTCGCTCTTGTCGTCCTCCTAGTGGGCTCTGCCAGCCTGACGTTGTTTGTAACCTCCTCAAACGGCTCTCTGCCGTCTGCATTTTGCAATGCAGCGGCCTGCGACCTGGTAACCCTCGGCATGATTCAGATTGATGCGACGAATCGCGGCGCAATCGATAAAGCCGGTAGAAATGGCAAAAGAAGATGGTAAGGATGGAATGGAAGAAGAAAGCAGCTAAGGATATCAGCAAAACGTGATCTCGCCACCCGGCGGAATGCTGCAAGAAAAGGGGATCAGGTAGGGGTAGTGGAGGAGGTGGTGGGGCAGCTCTCGAAATTAATTAATTTCCGTCCCGAGAAAAGGGCGTTGTGTTGAGGTTGTGGTTGCCGAGATTGGTTAAACATCAACAAGGTCTGATCCCCTAGCCAACGAGGTCTGACAGGCGGCGATTAGCGAGAGATTAGATTAGATAACGCGGGAGCGGGAATGCCAAACCCCAATCGGGAAACCACACACGCGCAACGCAATCTGCTCCAAGAAGCGCCCGGGATCCTACGCCGCAGTATTTGGAACCACACGGTCGGAACCTGTTACAAGAGCAAGCGGCTCTTCAACCGGATTACATACTCTCGAGCGGGGCAATGCTAGGCAACTAGCTGGGAATACTCTTCGAATGGACTGACACTTCAGTCCTTCAATGCAAGGCATTCGTTGGCATCCATCCGACTCGCTGTTCAGGGGTGAAGGCAAGGGAGACCGCCATTGTTTGCACGGCCTCTTAAGCACAATGACTCCACATTTCCTCGAAAACTTCCCTTCACTGTGCCTTATAGATTCATCTGCCACGATCTTGTTCATGCTTCGGCCTCACGAATATATCTATTACGAAGACGGTGTGAGAATTTTCCCCTTAAACTACAGACCAGCTTGTAGAATGGTCCATGTGACTACATCCTTGCTGCTGTGCCACACGGTTCCTTAATATAGATCTCTATCGACCATGGAGTCGTGAAAACTTTCCATTAACCATGCACTCTTGATTGTAGCCTAAGTGATCCTTAGTTCCAAAGACCCCAACTCGGCAGGTCCACTACCGAAAACCCCATTCCCGTTTGACAGCTTCACCGCCATCGAAACTCTCTTAGTCTACTTTTGATTGTCGTATATTTGTAAAGAAAAAAAATAAAAATTCTGCTTCATTATGACAAAATTAATTAATTTTCTTCCTCCGAATGTATTTTGGGAAAGGGAAGCGGCTCGATCGAAGAAACGCCTACGTTTCAAGGAATACATTACGTGGAAGTGTGTGCGGTGAGGGGTAAGGCAGACCGCCTAGATTCTTCGAATCTGCGAAAACTTCCCCACTCACACAATAGTCCCAATTCCCTTGTATTTGGGATTCCTGAGACGGCTTAGACCCATGGAAGGAGATTTTTGGCTTGTAATTCGCCGATTTTATCTGACAGGTACCAGTACCGTTGAGTCAGCGCTACGTTATAAAACGTACCGCTAGCTGCTCTCTACTCGCTCGGTTCCTCAGCCTTTCGTCCTCCCAAAGTAGGATTTGTCGGACAACGACCAACAGCCTGCATCGCCTATCGCCCTACTATTTTCATGCCTCATATACTCCTTTTCATTGACTATATTCTTCCATACATACTTATATTACTTCTTACTACATCTATCAACCATTTCACAATACGTATATATATACGCAGAGAAATGGCGAAAATATCTAGTATAAAAGCTAACCGTAGTGAATGTCGAAAGCGAGGGCCAATTTCGAGAGACATAAGCCCGAGCAACCAGACACCTTCTCGACGAAGAACCACACTGACCCCTTATAACTGCCTCGATTACAGAGGCCTCGTTCTGGCCCCGGATAACATCAGGATCATCGAAATAGACTATATCACCAAGTTAAATCGTGAGGACCAATCAGGGCAAAACATCTTCGAGCTCTATGACGGCGTTAAGGAAAAGATAATTGACCAAAGAAAAGAAGTAAGTACACCCACTATCCCTCCAACCATTTTCGCACTGCCCTACTTCATATAAACTCTTCATGTAAGCTCTCCATGTAAAAAAATGTTTGTCTACTGGCAAAAAAGTCATTCCTGAGGTGGGCTTCGAACTCGTGCACAAAAAAAGAACCCCGGCCCCACCACCGGGGGTCGCTAGCCCACTAATCGGGTATACCCTACAGTATTCGCGGCTAGCTCCCCTCGCGCTTGTCCACCTGGCCAAGGCTTTCTCGCGAGTCTTGCGAATACCTACTGATAACAAATCGATTTTTTGCCCTATATATACCTAAAAACTTCCACAGAGCATTTCCTAAGCAAAGGCCACCTCGGCGTCAACGAGCGTTGCTAACCACGGCTTCAGCCTCAAACAACAGTACTAAGCTCACTGATTGCCGCCTATCGTTATCTCTTACAAGGCGTTACTTCTGAATTCTCGGCTTTCATGGACGAAGGTCTCACGGCGCACAATGATGCTTTGGACATCGACGAGCACCTCTGCCGGCTGGGGTCTCAAACGTCAGCTCCACGGTCACGTCAAGGCAAGGAGCAAAATTTCCAGACCTTTCTTCTCAACGATGTCAAGATATTCCAAAATCTCCAACTAAACAAAGATGGCCTCCAAGGGTAAGTAGAGCCCCATTCTTTTATAATAGGTCTAAGCTGACTTCTGTCACCAAATATCCAGCTCAAGCAATCATAAGATACATAATAAAATCGGACCACCGAAGGTTATCGCTAGCATTTTCGATCATATTAAACCGGACTTCCTCTGCGGCCATTCGGACCCGCAGTCGACCTTTTCAATACCACCTGGGATCTGGGATGCAATTCCCAAATCGTTACGTAGACTTACTCCAGGTGCTAGGTCATCCACTGGCTCCCTCTTCCTTCCTTTCCTGGCTCTGGAGCTCAAATGGAGAGGTACATCGGAGCGGGTCGTTCAACAACAATTGGCCCGATGCTTGTCCATTCTTGCAGAACGACAGGCCAAACTTGAAGGACTATCAGGCAGCGTTAGTACGATGCCCATATTTGGTCTCACCGGGGTTGAAAGGGAATTTGCTCTCTGGGTAATGTTTCGGTATGTAACCGAAGATAAAGAAGTCCATTATGTGAGTATATCGTCCACGCCCAGCCTAATGTTCATAGAACGTTCTAACAATCAAATAGGATATGTGTGAACTCGCTTCTTACAACCTAACATGTGCGGATGATGTGGAAAATTTCCGCGCTGCGATGACTAACATTCATGATTGGGTAGATAACGAGAGAAAGGTGCACTTCACGAAGTGCATTGCCTCCATCAACCAACATCCGGTTATGCGTAGCGCACGTCGGTTTGCGTCTAACCTAACCCAAAGATATTTCGTCTAACAAGTGCCACTCCAGGCTAGCACTTACAATCTCCAGGTATCACTAGCGCGGCGATTCGGATTAGTAACTATTTCGTTAAGGGTGCTTAGTGTTCTAATCTTTTCTTTCCATCTTTGTCTTTAAACTCTGCATGCAACCTTCTCTTCGTAGTCCTTTCGTTTTTTAGTAATCTACACCTGTTCTTTTTTCTTAATGTATTACTAAGTAGTAGCCAGTAACTCTTGAATTCTAGCATCACGATATTTCATGGATCCAACCTAGTTCCCTAAGATAATCAAGTACTATTTTCGTGTTGCGTGTGATATTTTGTGTACCCCTGCTAGCTTGTCTTGTGTCGTCATTGGGCGCTGTCGCGAGAGCCTCAACATCGATACATCACCGAACCGTGACTGACATGATCCAGTCCACCTCTCCGACCCCGGAATGGCGTCGTCGCAGACTCCTTCATCGATAACTCCCGCCTCACTCTCTTATCTCGCCATATTCAACCCCTCTCTTGGACTCACAGACGAAACACTCCCTGACCAAATCGTCTTTTGGACGTCGCGTTCACCAGCTTCCCAAAATGAGTGCTTAAGACAGATAGGTCTTGCGCAGGGGATTATCGAGTTTGCAAGGTACCGAATCTACTCCCACTCGAATCCCAATATATTATTTAGATATAGACAGGGCTCGTGTCTCTGATTATACCCGTAAAGTCAACATGAAAGCCAACTCGCAGCCTTTCCAGAGGCTTCTCCGGAGCGCAGGACTTAAATGCCGTCGAGACACAGAAGAGCAGAATCGTGCTCCATGAAATTGAAGCTGGATGGTGGATCCTTGCTGTAGGAGACATAATGCTCGAAAATTTAAAGCTATGGCTGCTAATATTTGAGGTTTTACGAAGTCTATCGATCTTACGCAAATCCACTATGCTACGGATCCCCCGACCACCGATTTCTCGCCGCGAGAAGTAGCACCGCATTCGGTACTTATCTCCCAACTTAAGACGTCGTATCGGCAGTTCCTACTTTTCAACGGGACACTTGACTTCATACTATCGAACCACGGACGGGACATTCTTGTGCAGCGATTAGAGAAGTTCTATACACGATGGGCATGGAGGTGGGAAGTAATGCTAAACGGCAACCCCGCCGTAGATGTGTGGAACGGGATCAAAATCGGTAGAGGAGTTGGTGAAGAGGAAAAGGAAGTACTCGGGGGGTTCGCAGATCGGAACCGGACCGAAACAGACGGTTCGGAACGAATGATCGATCTTGTAGTATCTCGGTTCGGGAAATTACCGGGCGATGAGAAAGATCCAAAGAAATCAAAGCCAGGGTTTTCGACCAGGGGAACTGGCAAAATCCCAGGCCCTGATGACGGGTGTATTTACAGAGGTTTGGGGAACCTGACAAAAGAAAGCGTCAGGGACCTAGCAGAGTGGATGGCGAGATGGTATCAGTATGGAGATTCATCTTTCGATTATCAGACAGTACGACCGTCGAGGAAGAAGGCCCGTCGCGGCAAATCCAAGGCCCCGGCTACAGACCCGCCGCCGACAGTGTCCTTGACACCGGAAGTCATAACTACAGTAACAGCGGCAGCAACATCCGAAGCACCGACGTCTGAAGCATCGACATCAGCGGCTGCAGAGACTACAGCCCCCATCGAAGAAGTTAGCGAACAGGAAACTATACTACCTCCTCCGCTTTTTCCAGCAGATGCCCAGCAGAACCCTCAAGAACAAGCATCAACACCTGATTCCGGATCGAAAGACAGGAAATCCAAAGATAAGGGGAAAACGAAAGGGAAACCATCCAACGATGCTAGTGGATCGACTAGTGGCCAACCCTCGGAATCGAAAGGCAACAACAACTTGATGCTAAATGTTTTGACGCTAGGCACATATGCTGCATACTCTGCATGGAACCGAAACCGAGAAGAAGAGCAATCCAAAGCAGATACACCTGAGCCAAATGCGGAACCGAATCCCGCAGAGGTATCTGGCCGGTTCATTATTGGGTATACTGGTGCGCTAGACGATGATGAGGAGGATCCGGCCGCGAATGACCCCAAGGTGGACCAAAAGGACTTCATCTCGACAACCATCTGGGTCGCAAGGACGAAGGATAGCACGCCACATGCTCAAGATGGTGCAGACAAGTCGCCTGTTCTAGAAGAATGCCGCCTCGTCGCATATGCTGTAAGTTCGAACTCTGCCCATTCACTCCTGTTGCTAATACCATACGTAGGCATACCCCTTCATATTTGCAATGCTCTTTCGTTCGACGAATGAGTCCCTTACGAATCCTAATTTCTACAAACTACTACACCAGCAGCTGGGACCGCTGAAAGGTCCACTGATATCATCTTCCGAGAAGCAATATCAGCCATCAAATCATAAGGGTGTTTTTGATCTTATATTTGATCCAGCCACTTTGACAGTGCATACATCTCTCCCCAGTATCCCTGAGCCGGTGTTTAATACTCCATTAGACATTACAACCAATGGAGGGCTTCCAAGGATCGAGGCCCTTCACGTTCACTCACAAGTACTGCGGGTAATCGAAGACACGAGGTGGAAAGACATTCCCCTTGGTGCCCCAACAGGAGAAAGAGAACGAACCAACCGAACGACACGAGGCTGGTGGATCGCTTGGATGCGTCTCGAAGGGGTCGAGCCACAGAGACCTCAGCTAGCCTCTACGACTTCCCCAGCTACTACTATCGACTCTCAAGTTGAACGACAGGGTCTTGTACCACCTGCAGATGAAATTACGTCTTTCATCGGCTCGGTTAGCAAGCACCGACGGGGACGCCGAGAAGCATTTATTATCCGAAAGGGGTCCGATCACAGAACGCATGTACGTGCTTCAAAAGACAGCAAGAGCGGGTTTTCCATACCAATAAAATTAAGCGGCGGGCTTGGCATCGATACCAAACGTTATTTCGACCAGTTATTGAATCTTACAGCTAGGACTTAGGGCAACTAGTTGGTTGTTATGGCGTGATGGAGCACGCAGATGTGTCTACATATGGCGTCCACTTTTTTTTTTGTCTCGCCGAGTGAGATAGCCGAGAGCCGGAGTTAACTGGAAATGTGATCCAGAGGGGCTTTATGCGCTCATTTGATGGATGGCACCTTTGGAAACGTATGGTTGCGTATGTGGCGGGGTAGGAGGTACTTGGAGGTACCTTTGGGATGTTGCATCCACACTGTCCATCTTTTCAAGGAGTATTTTTTGAGGAACTGCGCTTGTTTTCTTTTTGGAGTAGTCGGTTGGAGGGAAACTTAGAGCTACGCATAATGCAACAGAACTATTTTCTCTACTTTCTTTGTTGTGTGTCTATCGAGTGACGACCGAACTATGATCATATGGAGTCTCGTCTGATATTGGCTTTCGTTTGGTATACCTACACCAAACCCAACGAGCTCTGCCGCGAAACTACGAATGTCATTATGAATTCGGATCAGATATTACTTTTGGAAGCATTTCTAGAATATCCCCGGTCCCGTCTACTAGCAGTATAAATATAGCAAAAAGACACAGTTTCGCATCTGATCAGCCATACTATTTTGGTGGGTTTCAGAACTGACGACCGCTTGAGGCGTATGGGCCCGAGGGAGGGCTTAGGCACGACTACACACGCGGGAGT
Source organism: Arthrobotrys sinensis (assembly GCA_036971225.1). Classification (NCBI taxonomy): domain Eukaryota; kingdom Fungi; phylum Ascomycota; class Orbiliomycetes; order Orbiliales; family Orbiliaceae; genus Arthrobotrys; species Arthrobotrys sinensis. The sequence continues at coordinate 910,120 of JAJTTV010000017.1, read as the reverse complement.
CTCCGATCTCGTGGTTTGGAAATTCTTTTGTCTCCGATAAATTTGTAAGGGAGCAGACATCATCCCGAGTCATGTTCAAAGCTTCGCGGTGATATATAGAAGTGTCAAAAAATGACCGGATCAATGCGAAGGTCAGATATTGGCGGCCTACCGCAACGGCGCTCCGAAAAGCTGAGAGCTATGAGCACATGATATCTCATTCTCATAATAAAGGACGTTGTATTATATTCGTTTAAACAATAGGTGGTTGGGAAGAGGTATGCATGTCAGCTTTTAATTCACCAACCCCACGAAAAAAAATTTACATTTGAGGGTTGCTTCATGCAGAGCCTGGTGTGATTACTGTATGTAGACGAGATGGTGTGAGGCTCAGAAGGTGGAACGGGAATTGCTGTACTCGAAATAATTGGATAGGACCTAAATGCAGCTCCCATGCACCTCGTAGGGCTGCGTAATCAATTACCTATCACACCTATCAGAGCCTGTGCTTCCATACTTGCTCTGTCCATGCGAACGGGTGGTTGCGCTTTCTGAGACGGGATCATGCTGTTTCGATGTTTGCGAGCTCTCAATTCCTTAGGTGTCACAGCAAGATTGCACGAGGATATGGTGACCATGGGATGCGGGTTTGTGAAGAATATCTTTTTTTGAGAAAACGGGAGCTCGTAGATGTCTCCGAAATCTAACGGGGAAATCTGGTCTCGTTGGATATGATATCACTGCAGTCCTCCAACTTGTCTCCAACTTACATACGTCCAACGTAACCCGTGGCACAGTGGGTACGAACCAACTGCAGCTGCACTCCACTATAATTATCACAGCTTCCTATTCTTAAAGCTCTACCGAGTAAGCTGCGGGATCCCGTCTGGGTCAGGCACTTGTTACCTTCTGACGTCACAGAAGGCGCAGGTCCATACATTGCATTCCTATTTTCGTTTCTTCTCGAGGCCTTTTCCTTCGTATTCCGTGTTTTCCTACTCCACAGTCCAGCTTGGGAAAACATGCCGGTAATCTCATCACCATCTCGAATCAGAATTCAAAATCTCCGTTTTGACTAGCACCAATTAGGTTGTCTGATGAAAAAACGGGACAATGTTACCACCGACACGGGCCAGGAACGCGCGGGTGCCGTAAGGGCGAGATTTCAGTGTGAGTGAAAGCCTAATAATTTTCATCTCAAGTTTCGCAATTGGGGCTGTAAGCGCTAGAAACTGCCGTTGGAATCCGGCGCAGTTGGACATTTCCATCCCAGCTGGATGGGCAAGAAATCCAACATTGTGGGGATCGGAAGAAAAAAAAGTTGGATAGTGTCGGTTTCTTTTGCTTCTGGAAAACAAATGTTTTTGATGGTCTGTCGCACCATCTTGAGGCGGACTAGGGGGTTCTTTATCAGATTCGCTTTTGCACAAAGGTCAGTTCGCGTTCTAATATCAGGGTGAAGCTATCGAAGGAGCTCTGTGGCATCTCCAGATCGAGACGGGGAGGATTACTAACCTACTAGCTGACATCGAAATCGCGGTTCCTGGCATATCACATTTTTTGGGACGAAAAAAACGAAGAAGAAAAAACCAAACCGACAAATTCGATGCCGTTTGCTGCTGCAAGGCTTATGCAATCCAGTCGAAACGGGCTGCTTATCAAAGCAAATATCAAATTAACGACCGCACGAGCACCACACCCACTCGTCCATAAAAACAATATTGGGAGTTTCCTCCGACAAGATCCTGGTGATCCTTGATACATGCCATCCAGATAATCTTTATATTACCCGTTTCGTTGGTTAGCTGTGATTGCTTGTCCATTTCGGAATTTTGCAACTTCGGAACCGACGAGATGGGATGGATACATACCATGACCATGACACGAGCCTTGCTTAAACTTGATAGTGAACATGTACCCCCAAGCTGTATGGGGCATCTTGAGCCACACCCGTCTAGCTAAAGCCGATATCTCACCTTCGAACCCATGAATGATGATGTTCGAATGTTTCGACGAGCATGCTTGCAGGGGAGATTATCTTGGGCTATAGGACGAGCGTGATATGACTTTCTTGTGATTCCCTTTCCGCGTGGACCTTGTTCGCCAGGCCTGTAGGCCCGGCTTATTAAGTTGATACAGCATATGAAGTTCGATGGTGACCCCCAAATTTCCTTCAGAGTGGCGGCTCATTTGGAAAATGGACGTTTTGTGAATTCGAAACCCAGCCGTGAGGTGGTTTCAATGCGAAATATCCATGTGTGGATTCCGATTCTTGCCGAAGGTTATAGTGAGAGGGGTCTATTTCCTAATTAGCCATCCGTATTGCGATTCGTGCGACTGCTTGTGCTACATTTCGGTGCCCCACGATCACATTTTCGTTCAGGCAAAAAACCAAAAGGCAAAATATGTTCTTTTGGTGATGACATTTCTTGCGATACTGCTGTAAAAGATGATGGAATTCTGGTCCAGTGACCCGGTTTTGTTTTTTACAGGATCCAGAAATTAGAAAAGGCCTCTATAACCAATTGACCAATAGCAGACAAATACTCGCAGCGTTATAGCCCCACTTTCGCCACGAGTCAGGTCGAAATCCGTTCGGCCTATCGAAGACGCTCTTGAAATCACCCCCTGTGGCGAACTATGTACATACATTGAAAATAACCTGTGACATCCCAAGCAGAAGGTTTGCAGCAAAAAGTTCGTGGTGTTGTTTTTTCTTGAAATGAACTTTTCATAAGTCTGCTTTGTTATGCCTCGACGCTATACCTTCAAATTTTGATATTACTTTCGAACGCCGGCTGAGCCGTCCCTCACCCCTTCGAACCCGTAAAATTCCGGCCAACCATATGAAAGTAGGATTATGCACTGTCCAAAACCGTTCATACAGACGGTAAACGGCCTCGTCAGGCCGACTCTTGATATCGATGCGCAATGAGGTCCCCCCACCCCACATATGCATGCAATGCCCAGAGATATTGTTTTCAGATATCGTCTCGAGCGGCTACTGTGGAAAATACGGGCAGGCAAAGGCAAGGCATAAAATCTCCAAGGCCAGGACCATGTAGATAATCTCCAACTGCTCTATTATGCTTCGTTTTCTCGGAAACCGGCTACAAATTACCCAAAATTGGGTGCAAACCGGTCAACTGTTGTGGATATCGTTTTGTGATAGAAGTTTAACGCAAGAGACCGTAACAACATCACGCCATGTTCTGTCATAGAAGGGCGGGCTATAATCAGACTATCCTCACAGGAGGTAATGATCTACAGTATAAAACCCACCAACGTTGAGAAAGTATAGGCAGGCGTTCATGGGTCGCGATGGGACTGATATTTGCATAAACCTTCTTAGCGGATAGGGGATTATATCAGGCCAATGTCAATGTCAACGGACCCTTTCTCTCTTGGGAGAAAAGTCTGGGGGAAAGTTTTTGCTTCCCGAGGTTAGAAGCGAGTGTGTTCTGATTCAGGAACGGCCTACCTGGGAAAAACTTTTGTAGAAGCCTGCGCTGGCCGAAGCACCGGGTTAAAAAAAGAGAGAGACCATGTGCGACAACCCATTGGCGACAAGTGGTCCTGCCGCATTGAAGTCCACCAGAAACGTGCCAATTCATAGGCCAATTTCATTCTCTTTTGCCAACAGTCTATGGGAAAATATTTTCCTTTCGCCGTTTTCGCTTACACTCGGAGATGGGAAGGTCGAAGTTTGCTGTAATTTGCCAATCGGACTGGTTCGTCGGCACAGACCCGAGCTGTAAATGTAAAAAGCACGAGCTTGGGAAGAAATTTCAACCATCTCGAGTCGCACCACGATGGCAATGCGGTGGCGAAACCATATCAAAGTATGGTGTTGAGAAAGGAAAAAAAAAAAATTTTGATCAAAAAATTGGTCAAAGTATGCCACTAACGGAAACCTCTCCAATCGATCGTGAGGCATCTGACTATACTAGTCCAGAAACTAGTGTATCGGTGACTTCCAGCTGCAGCACCTGCACCTCAAGACACCAACTTTATCTTTCTTGTCGCAGTCGGTTCACTCAACCTGCATGAAGAATTCAGATACAGCGACTTAACACGGGGTCCCTTCTATTTTGAATATTCAATTGGACCCTTGACAAATGATAGCCATCGCGCGGCCGTGTCTGTCTGCCGTTCCTTGAAATTCCAAACATTTGTGCAGGTAATAAAGTGAATTTGGAGCAGGGGGTGGTACATCTTAGATACCGCCTATGCCTACGTACTCACTATGCAGGTTGTGGTCCCACGTCTGAACCATTAGTTCACACTGCATTTCAGGGTAAGAAAGAAGAAACCCCTGCTTGGGAAAGCGTCTGTGAAGTATGTGGCTCTCTTTGCCTCCCCCCAAGAAATTGATAACGTAGTTTGGTGATAGCGACAAGAGGTACCAGTGGGTACCGATGATTCGAGGGTGGCCCTGACCCCATTTCTCTAACAACATTGCATCCTGCAAGCATCTCTCAGTTGTTAGAAAAGTAACGGGGGTAGAGTGGCGGTCCCAAAGGAAAGTAGACGAGAAACTTCCAGCTAAAGGAGAGTCAAAAACCCATTCGTACCGAGATACCCGCGTCGGTTCGAAAGTTTGCTTTATCAACCTGCCCCAAAAGAACCAAACGCAAAGGGCAAGGGAAAGAGAAAGCGAGAAGAGAAGAGGCAAGGGCAAAGCTTGTACCACCTAAAAGCACAACATCTTACAACGCTTTGGGCACCAACAATGCATTTGCAAACGGTCGAGAACCCTTGATAGTTTTGTTGAGAGAGATCCGGGACCCGCAATAAAAAAAAACTTAGATTGTCTATAGTGTTTTGTTTGACTCCACCAGGATCCTTTCGCACATTCGGAAGCGCTCTTATTTGTGGGTTCGATTGTATGTATGATGATGGGTCTTTTTGAGACAAAAGATGGTTACGCCGATGGAACTGATGCCAGGGTCTTTCGATGTGTGTATAACTGTTCCCCCACCACCTCCATGGTGTCTTTCATCGGGTAGGCGCTTATCGCATTGTAGGGCACGTATACAAGTTTTATCTTTTGTCAAACTCGGACACTCGGAATTTCTGGATATATGAGATTTCACCGCTGTAGTACGAACAAGAGACAGAGGTATGGAGCTCATGAGCTCTTGCTAGCCACATGGTAACGAGACAATATCGACATAGACTTTTTTAGACTGCAAGCTTGTGAAGGGCCGACGGTACCGCCTTTCAAATGCTATGGTCTGTGCTGCCATGAATCGCACGTACAACTTGTCTACTAGTGTAACGGGTTACAATAGACTAAATAAGCTCATCGATGGGATCCATACTTTCTTTGTGCGAAGAGGCATTTTTTTGGCTCCGATTCTGGAACCAATGCAGAAGACTGTCCCCATGACGATATTGGAGAGGGTGTATTCCTCCGAAGATCATTTGACATCGTGTGATATGATACTAGCGTCTTTCCGACTTCCTCAATCCAAGGTTTTTTGACGTCGCCAAAAACATAATTGACAGATGGTAAAGGCTGAAATGAAAGGCTATAGTGTCTCAGTTACACCATGCGATGACTAAAAAACACGGCCGCTAAGAAAAGAAATCAAAGAATGCTCATGTTTTTTGGAAACCGAGGAATCAAACTAGCCTGGGAATTCTTTTTACAAAATATTTCATCGGCGGAGTACTCCGCATAGCGAGCAAGTTATTTTTGTTGAAATCGTCAGGAACGGTCATTTCATTCCAACAGAAACCATGATGGGAGATGAGGCGAGCCACATGCCTGAGGGAAAGAGGCACAAGTCCCGTTCAATCGGTACCGAAATACCAGGCAAGATGCAAAGGGACTGTGCGCTGATTCGATAGCTACTGGGAGCTGAAATAGCGGCCGCAAATGGCCAATTTGATGGGAATGGTGGCTTGACATATAACCGACATGGTGGGAAGAGCTGGCTCTGGACAACGGCCATCTGAGCTTCAGCTCTTTCCACGTGGAATTCGTTTGATAGGCTGCAAACAGAGGGGATAACGGAGATTCATTCAGGGTGTATGCCACATGAGGTTGCTATTATACCATGGTGGTGTTCTGGTGTTTGCGATTGAGGAGAAGAGGGTGTTGTCGATGGGGTCGGTGTGTTGCGGCGACGACACGGCACGCTTTCTGAGTTCAGCCTGTGAAGGCAGGCAGCTTTGAAGGCGGTCAGCTGAGCAGTCGATGGCGTCTCCGTCTTCATGTCACATATCATATGTTATTAATCGAACAGCCCTGATACGAACAGCAGCAGTCTGGAGGGTCCAGCAATAGAATAGCAATAGCGGCGGGCTGGTATCTTAGTTACAGGTTACGAACTGCGGGTGACAAAAACGCCATCCAATTTCGCTGCTTCTCCGCATTTTCCAAGCTCTTGGGAGCGATTAATGGTGGATGGTGGTCTGTTTCGTCCAATAGATAGCACTTTCGTCTCGCACCGATAGCTTGCTTGACTGGAGCAAGGTTACCGGGTCATGGTTCAATTAGTAAACTTCACATAATAGCCTGTGTGTATTCGTACTTTTGTATCATGTTGGGGAAACAGAACTGGGCCTTGTGCATTGCATATTAACGCAGAGAAGCAGCGCAAATGGGGTTATTACGGCGACTACGAGGGAGGGTCCCTGAACGCTAGCCAGTAAGCAATGGGCAACGATGCTTGAGGGTTTTCTGGGGTTTCCGACGGGTCAAACATAAACGACGATGGTTATTGCTAGCGAGCAGGGAAAAGAAATTTTGGTTTGAATTTTTTTTGTAAAAAAAAATTGTGACAGAGGGGAAAAAAGGATGCCATTGCAGGGGAGACGAGTGAGAAAAAAGCATAGCACCAGCTAAACGCTTTGACATTGACAAAGAAAATCTGGGGAAGAAAAGGCTGAAATGGGAAGAGCCTTTCCAGTCCCCGTCCAAAAATCCCCAGACTTTCGTTTCTGACGGGAGCGTACACACAGCAGCTCGCAATGAGGACAGTGAGGGGGCTGGCGTTCGATGGAGACCGAGTGAGCATGATGCCGTACGTATGTATGCTGCCTGCAATGCACGATTCCGTTTTGCTTAATCTTCATACGAGAAACTCGAAGTTTTACGGCTGGTGGGGGCTTACTCGCCCTGTAATGTAAGCATCTTGTTAATGCCCAAATGGAAGCTGATAGACCTTCACATTTCCAAGGGTCATATCTGGCCATTGCACGCACTGCATTCCCCCTTGAGATCCGGTATCAAGATTGATGATCGGATCAAAGCGCTATTCTTCATCACCATCATCGTCATCCGTTCATTCCTTTCTCAGTGGGGGAAGGCCCAGATGTACAATGTATAGTGCCAAAAATATGTGCATGTCTCTGGCAATTGCGACCCCATCGAGGCTTGTTCACGGACGAGGTGTTTTTTTATCGATTGCCGTAGTTTCCGAGCAGCCAAAATCTTAATTCCCTTTCATCCCAACAATCTCCATCGTTTTGGGAAAAGCGTAGTCGTCAAAGAAAAGGCTCTGAGATGAAATAATGATCAGACGACACGCTTTTTGGGTTACAAGGCCACCCGTCAGAGCGGCTCAGTATCTTTTTCTGGCGGTCGGTGTGTGGGTACCTCCGATGCTTTTTCAGTTCATAGAGGCGTCAGGCGGTATATCACGTAGGAAGGAATGCAAAGATTGGGGACTCGAACTTGTGCATGTATCTCTTGTACCTGCCGTGCCATTATCTGTAGGAAAGGGAAAAGCCGCTTAGCCAATTGCAGGGCTAGCCCGATGGGCTGGCTGTCCAATGTTGAAAAGCACAAACCCCAAAATTTTTTCTCGAGAGAATATAGACGTTAGCGCTACACTTTCCAGATGGGGAAGCGCAAACCTGAAATCTCAGGAGTATTATCTGTCAAATGTTTCTCGCGATCGATCCCTTGAGGTTGGAGTTGCTTGCTTGCTTACTAGGCAGGGAAGCGGGAGTTGACAAGGGAAGAAAAGGACAAGAGGGTTTGGCGACGGTTCCCCACATGTACCCAAGGTACATACGTACTTTGTATCAACATATATGCGAGGAAATTTGGGCGAAAAAAACCTCAACTTCGAGTGAGGTCGCTGTAGGGCAGCGTTTATATGGCACAAATACCAGAATCCGAGTCGCAACGACCAGGCGACGTGAGTGGCTCGATCTGGGAGATATGAGATACCCTGGCCATAAAGAGGACCCGAGCTGGTGGCAGGGGGGCATAGTGAAGCGGCAGCTGGCTAGCTGGCTAAGTTGCTCGTTAGTTGGTTGGAAAAAAGAAAAGGGAATTGCAAAGAGACTAGAGAAATGACGATACAAAGCGGTACTTCTTGACAAGAAAAGAGGGGCGGCCATGTGTGCGCTGATCACAGTACTTCCTCCCCATGGTATATACTGTGTGTATGTAAGTACATTGCTTTTTGAGTAGGATAGTACTGCCCTCGAGACTATGTAAATGTATTGGGTACGTAGTCCGGTGGTGGATGAGTCTGATTGGTATTTTATACAGTATATAACGGCATTGCTCGAGTACGGGACTCGCAATTATGACAGATGCGAAGTAAACCATCAATATCTGAAGCCATCGAGCACGACACCCTCTCGCAATATCACGCTGGCCGAATCCTCCACTCTCAGAGGAATGGCCCTCGTCACTAAGTTTAACTTGTTTCCTCCGCGCTAGTCCTCATTCACCACCCCTGTTAATATTGCCTCCAAAGAAGAAATTATCATCCTCTTCTCCCAAAAAGCAAAACCACCAAGAGGGAAATCGAATGAAAGGCAGAAAAAGAAACCCCCCAAAAACAAAAAAGCAATGTTGAGCCAGAGCTGCTGTGGTGTGGGCTGGTTGGTTAGCAGGACATCCACCCTTCACTTGCTCTGCTGCTACAACTCCGACTTAAATACATCCTGCTCCCCTCCGACATATCGCTCTTCCGTCTTTACGACCTCTCTCGTATTTGCGTCTGGAAGTTATATATATATATATATATTTTGGCTTGGACTCCAACAACCACTGTCCCTTCAATCAGTTACATGCATTGACGCATTCAGCTCATCTCTCCACTCCCTTTCGACCACGACCATCGGGTGTTGCTCCCACATTCGGCCACCACATAGCCTGAACCTTCCCTCCTCTTTATCAACATCTATCAACCAACATCTGCCCCGCTGTATTTTTATATAATATAATATTTATATAAGAGACACAGTCAGACTGTTCAACTGAACTCATCGACCTAACCTCAACAAACCAAAACACCGTATACACAAACATACAATTCACAATGCCTTTCGAGTGGTCTCTTGATTACTGCCTCTCCTGCGACAGGGAAGCACCAAACGGAGCCGCCTACTGCTCACAAGCCTGCCGTCTGGCGGATATGGAACGGGCCTCGTGTAGTTCATCACCAAAGACTGCCACAAGCACAAGCACAAGCGGTGCCCCTGGTGGATTCTACTTGCCTCCTGCTCTCAACTTCTCCACATTATCGAGGACACATGAGACAGCCTCTGGATCTCCAGTCAGGTCGAACTCGACATGGCTACCGCCAAGTAACTCCAATGGCAGGAAAGGTTCCGCAGGATCGAACCTACACCCTTCGCCGTCCAGGACATCTCTCTCCTCAATGCCATCTCAACATTCGCCCTTTGAGCAATCTTATCTCTCTGAGAAGGCCCTTCGAGAGCTCAATGATTACGCCAATGCTTTCGATCAGGTCAGGGATAACAAACGACGAATGACCATCTACTAGATGTCAAACTGTCTGCCTCGACCACCCACACTGATCTCATCTCAAAACAACGTTCTAAACATCACGGCCTCTAACGCAGCATTGCTCTCCTCTTTCCTATCTTCTTTTCTCATTATACCACTATAAAACCAAACAAATATACCATTTATCACAGCATTTAACGGGGTTACAACTGGGTTTCTACAAAAGTCATTTTCTTTTTATTCTACTCTCATCCAAACATCCTTCCCGACAGCTCCAGTCTCCGTCATCTCACAACCGAGAATACCGAGACCTCCTCTCTTCCTCCTCTTATTTCTCTTCATGTATATCTACTACTACCTCTGCACAAGGCCTCATACTTTTAATTACCCTTTTCTGGACGGTTTTCCTCCCAACATTCCGACTTATTCGGTGCAAGGGGGTGAAATCCAAATTCAACCTCACGAATAGCAACGGTCGTTCTTATACAATGGCGGTATTGGGTCTTTTCGCAGAACTACTTGGGCATGTCTTTTTACTTTCTCACTCATAACTTCTTTTTTAACGAACTTTGCAAGCGGTTGGATTTCCCTCTTCACATCTTTTTTTACCCAGGCGAAATATCATGTTGTCTTATGCAGGGTGGGAGTTTTATCATCTATCTGGGGATTTTGTTATCTGGGATTTCTACCTTTTTTCCTTTGTTTGAAAAACACCAAACCAACGAAAAGAAGCTCGACGGTTTTCCACTTTTTTGGAATAAATCGCTCCATGACTTTTTTTTTCGATTAGTTCCCACGTTCCCACGTCGAACGTGCGTGTGTGGGTGGATACTTCGAGGCTTCAAAAAATGCCTCTTATGCCACATCAATGTACATTAACAGAAAAAACCAAGGCCGAGAGAAATCAAATCAAATTATAACAAAAAAAAAAAACTCTTTGAACCGTAGATCTTGTAGATGAATTTCTTAATTCGCGATATCGAAGGCCCTAATGTTTCAAATGGTGGGTATGGTGTAGATGAATTGTGGCCCTATGTGCTTACTATTCTTGCGACCTGCAGGCAAAGCATACCACACAACAACTATCGATTATGCATGGTGATTATTGGTGATGATGCGATTCCCATACTTCACGCACGCAGTGTGCGAAGTTGATCTGATCTTCTTTTGAAATTTTTTTTCTCATTTACGAATCGGAGACGAATACGGGGACGCCCTATAGGCCTATGACTGGGAACAGACGGCTATACTCCGGATACGAGATGAATCTTGTGAAAGTTTTTTTTTTCAAACTCGCAACTGGTTGCGATACTTTGAGTTTTCTAACATATTGCCCATATAACCTTTTTTCCTTTCCCTTTCTAGATCTTTCCGAAGGTCGGCCATAATACATACAAAATACGTCTTTGGTACGAAAAAAGTATGTATGACGAGCGCGAGCGAGAAAGTAACGTAACGAGCGAATGGGTTCGGAACCGATTCACTCCGTCCCCGGATTCGAGCTCTGTATGAGCAATAAGCTGAAAAAATTTCAACATATTAAATTTTTTTTCTTAGGGTGTCCTGTCTCGCGGAGTCCGTGCCAAAACCGAACGCCGAATGGAAGGGGGATTAGGAACGGGGTGTATTCGGAACCTAAAAGCTATGACCATTGTCATTGACAACAGCCAGTACCTGGAGAAGGGGAAAAAATCCACCTAATATCACAAAAAAATTAAGATAATTCCTTGTATCACGATGTTAAAAGTCAATTCCTTCATTCCTTCAGGGCCTCGAACAGTCCTAATTATCCTGCCGCCACCAGTCCAGCTTCCTTTATCCGTCTCAGGGCATCGATGAGAAGGTTTCTTTTCCTTTTCTTATACAACATACATAGTGCAGTGCAAAGGCTTTCCTTTTTCCACGGATATCCCCCATTGTTGCGTTCTTGGTGCAGCCAACAAAAGTAAAGAATTTCTAGGTAGAAGCCCACATACGAGAAGGGAGAACAGACAGACGTTATTTTTCTCCGCAAAATGTCTCGACCTTTTGTGTGGGTAGCTACATACAGTAGCCTCCGTTTCGCTTAACCGCACGGGAGTGTTATGTGCTATCCGTTACAAGGGGTCGAAAAGAATTAGGAACTTCTCCGTTCAAAAGTTGAATATTAACGGAACGCCCCACACATTGTTGCTTGCATCCCGCGTTTCCTTCTTGACAGGATATCTTCAAATATGCAGCTTATGCGCGAGGCTTGTATATCCTTTCTTGTTTTCGGCAAGTGGAAGAAAGATTGTGCGGGACAGCGTACGGAGGGAGATTCCGTTCAATAGAATTTCACCAAAGTTCAATATAAAAAGGATCGGATTATGGAGACATTTTTTCTCTCCCTTTGCTTGCGAAGAAAGGGCGCAGCAATAGTGGACTGCTTTTGGCTTGATAATCAATTGAAGACGGATACGGATCAGACATCAATCTCTTCTGCCTGCCTGTTTCCCTTGAAATTGGGCAAACTTATGCGAGTGTGATGGGGAGAAGGTGGTCTCTTTTTTCTTCGAAATTTACCCCAGATATCGGGAGCAGCCGTCAGGGCCAAGGGTTGTGATTTTCCACTTCCTCTGGCCTTTCGCATTCCGGACACAAAGGGCAATTGGACAAGTGATGAGTGAGACCTGGGATTTGTTGGCACCGTTCGCTGAGGGTTCCTGTTCCCCTTAGTTAGGCTAGGGCCTTGAGGGTTTTCGAAACCCCGTTATACGTGGGTATTTTACCCCCTTCTTCAGGTTCGCGAGATGCAGAACAAGTTTGTTGTCTCATTGTTCAAATGTTCCAAATGATGTCTTAAAGGGACAAAAAAAAAAAACGAAGCAGATCATCCCCTATTCTGTGATTCACTCAGCGGGCTGGAAGATATTGGGTACCGAGAGTGTCCTTACACCTCCGTTACATCCCGTCCCGCCTGCCACCGTCCTTTGATGCTCAATTGGCGAATCTTAGGTGGGATATTCGGAGAACCTGATTGGGGAAAGGAGCTATGACTTGCGAGGATATGGTTTCCAATGCCTTGTGTGTTATGCATGGGACTGTTCGTTTTGTACACACTTTGCTGCAGCGAATAACGCACTCAAGTGCAGAGGCAGAGACATTTTGGGGGTTTGCTTAAGCCGTTTCCAAAAAACCTTTTTGTTCAGACGGAAGGGCAAATGAAATAGCAAAATGCGAGTGCGATGCAGAAAAAAATTTCACTCTTTTGGTGGGCGTAACGCCTCGCAGCCTCATTTGTTGACGGACATATCTGCAGTCGGATATGTTGGCTGAGGTGTAATGGGTAACGGTTTGAGTGGTTTTCTCTCTTTTGTTTAATTTCGTACAGCCCATTCGGAATATTTCTGAGTTTTGGATAAGAATAGAAAATTCAAAAAACGAGGCTTTTGAAGGTGGAGTGGGAGCAAATCGGATTTGAGGCCCTCTTCGCGGGGTCCATGGATTGATGCTAGGGATTCGATGCAATGGATCCAGCATCAGCGAGCTTAGCAAGCACTGGCCAGCCGGCTGCCGAGGATGTATGCGTTGTTTTTGCTTGCGTCGTCTGTTTGAACAATTGCAATTGAACGGTTTACGTTTGAAGCTAAGATAGTCTGTATACCTAGGAACTTAGTAGGTAATGCCAATATCGTAGCCAGGTTTTTTTTTATTCACGCAATTGTCAAGTGATATTGTATCGATCTTCGAGTTTTAGGTATCTATGGCGCTAGGTACTTGGTTGGGGCTTGACTACTTTTACCCCTCCAATTGCAAGTACCCCCGACAACTTAAGCTTGTAAACTCCAGGTTTGGCTTTTCATGATCCAAGTCGAATTCGATGCCGATCGTCCCGTCACCGGATCTTCTTTTCTACGAAGCCAGGGAGGAATTCGTTCGATTTTGCTTCGACGGAAGTGCAGTGGCGTAATTGATCAGGAGAACTTGCTCATCAGTTTCAGGGTCTCGATTACCTTTAGCTTTTGTTAGAGCTCAAGGTTCCCGTATGAGGATGGCAATAGCTTGGAGTATGTCATTATGCCCAGCCTTAAACTTCCGTAGAGCTCTATTTTGTAACTAGCAATATCAACTGCGTATCGTATCATTCTCGAGCATCAATCCCTCTTTGCTTTACCGTTCCTGCCCCCCATGCTAAAAATGCCATTCTCCCCGGTCCGAATTGCTCGGAAGGAAATTTTTTATGCCGGAGCTTTGAGGCTACATACGGTGTACACTCTATCGGGTTTGGGGAAGTATCTAAGCTCGGGAAGGGAATAGCTAATAGCCTTCTCCTAGCCTTCTCTTAGCCTTTTCGTCATGGTATGTGCGTACATATACTTTACAAGGAATAACGTATGTATGTACGGACGGTATCTTGCTTTGTCGGTCTGCAACGTGGTACCAAGGCTATGATGCCAACATTCCAGACAAAAGATACAGAATTTTTTCCCTACCTAAATTACGAATAATGCTCGGGTACTCGGGATATTTTCGTGAAGTTTGAGGGTTAATTCGGCAAGACTTTTGGTTATAAACCGGCTTAGACAATCGGGGCAAAAATAAGATAATACGCACGAAACGGCATCTGGTATTCTGCCAACGCATACAAAAAAGATACGAGCAAAGGAAGCTATACTACATGGTTACTAGCGTTTAACGATCATCCGTCGGGAGAAAACCTTGGAGTTAATCGAGTATCAATGCCGTATTGGTCGGGTATATTGCGCGGAATACGATGTTTTACATGATGAAAGCGAATCATTGACGGCACGGTAGAAATCTGATACATACGTTTACACGTCTACCATGTCGGTCAATCAAAAAGCACGTACGAGAACCGCAGCCGGGGCCATGCCGAAGCGAGCGAGGAACGAAAGCGACGGAGGCAAAATGATATTGGGTAGTTCGCGAAAGGATAGTGATACATCCATCCACATTCGTCCAACTTTTTACGTTGAAAATGTAATTGTTGGGGGGCGCCGAAGATCGGCTCTGCCGTTGTCTGTTAGAAGTATTGATGATCGTTTCGTCAAGAGGGTGTGTAGATGACGGTTCGCGGAATATGGTGAAGGGGTGGGACCCTGCTTTTTTGAAGTGACTTGATCATCGGTGTGGATGGGGGTTTTGTAGAAGGCTGACCGCGGATGGTGTTTTGAATATTTGCTATTTTTTCTAAATTTTCACTTCTATTACTCTATCATACTCTTGGTATAGGGTATCGTGAACAGATGAGTGGTTATGAAGAATTTTCATAATTGTTTAATTTTGTTCCTTGGTGTTTCCAAGGTCAGTATAAAACCTATAGCTATGCTGTCCGAATGAAGTATCGCCAACGTCATAACACAGGGTTCTGATGTAGGGATTCGTGGTTCCTTGGTTCCTGCTTTGTTCCTTGAAAATAAGCTCTGAAATGAAGAATTTTTCTCTTCAATGACCTAACTACATTCTCCGGAATCATATTCCCGGAGAAAATTTGAAATCTCAAATGGTTCCTGGAACCGCCCTAGACCTGCTCCTTCCTAAGCCAAATGCCCGACTCCTGTATTGAAGAACATGAATCCAACTAAACGGGATTTTTAAGCAACTGAGTTAGAAATAGAGTGGTCAACGCTAGTATCAAGACGGCCATACTTTCGTGGACGGCCCACTATCACCAGACTTCGGCTCACTAGCAAGGGCTCTTCCAGACTCGAAGTCTAAATGCAGGCGGCGAGATGCAGAAGCAATGACATCGATCGGCCGGAGCTAGGTGCACTAGCGGAGAGAGGTATTGTTTCTATTGTTCTTCAATGTCAAGATACATACGGAATTCTCCAGCTGAGAGGATAACATGGATGTTCGAGATCGAAAATCGAAATCGGCTACTTTAAAGTTTTTCGGTAGCTAAGAGAGAGGCATTAGCTTAAAGCCTCTTCGTCTAGGCTTTAATTTAAGCGGGATGCGAGATATCTACAAATGCAGCTCTAATAGGGATCGACTTGTTAATTTTTTTGGTAATGTTTTTTTTCGTTGGGTCTTGAGGAGTACTAGGTGGTACCGTATTGATTGATTGCATGCATGCATTGGGTCGTGTGCGCCTTCCTCGTGGATGCCTGGAGCCTACCCGTTCGAGATATTTCGATGCACGATGCAATTTCAAATTTTTTTTCTCTGATCGCAATCGGTGCAAGAAAGAGGGAGAAAAAAAGAGTAGATCCGAGCAAACCGAACTCGCCAGTCGGTGACATTACTGTAAGTGTTAGTGGATAAATTGTTTTTATGATGCCGGCTAACGGAGTGGCCGAAGGTTCGAAGCTGAGAATTTCCAAATGCGAGTCTTTGATATGCGGCTCACTGTGCATGGCCAATCAATCGGCCGTGTGGAGACGCTGGATACCGTTCTCCGAGCATCGTGGTTGGTCGCCATACGCCGTGGCTTCCACGATCGTTCACGCCATCCTGCAAACATGACATGACATTTTTCTCTTCGATTTCCTTCAAATGGCTTTTCTTCGGCGTTTACCACCGGAAAAGACTCTCATCTTCGTCAAAATATCGACAGAAAAAAATGAAATAAAAATTTCCGATGCTGCAGAAACGGGCTAGCCAATGTGATCAGATCAGATCAGATCAGATCTGGCCGGGACGGGCTGAAATCTCAGACATTTGACATCAAAGCGCAGAGACAAATCAAACGAGATTTCGAAGAAAAAAATGTTATTTCTTGGTGGCTGCGAAAGATCAGGCCATTCGTGCTTCTTCGAACGCGTCGGCATGCCGTGAACCTCACTCGCGAATCGAGAACTTCGAATCTTTAACTCCATCTCGAACGGGCCCGTAACCCGCATCGAGGATAGTCGCTCAAGCCATCGTCCTCAGATCTCTCTTTCGGTTTTGCTCGCTCTTCCTGCCTTGTTCCCTGTTGCACGCACGTAACCTACATAGCCGCTAGTATCGGCAGGGGAGGGGCTGGTATTGAATCTCTCTTATCACCAGATCGAGCTGGAAAACCCCATTCAGGTTGTGATAGTGCGATATCGTGGTATGATATTTTCGGTACTATCACATCTTAATAGCGCTTCGAGCTAATCGAGCTGTGCTAGAACAATTGGAACCCCCACTCGTGCACCCGTCGATAGGACATATCACAACTTCCCCCCATTTCTGAGCTTAGTGCCAAAGACTTATCGTGCGAACCCTGGCCTTGTATTTGCATCTTCCGTTCATGCATGAGAAGTTCGAAGGGCAAACCCCAATCATTGTCGAAGGGCTTCAAATGCAGTAGGCCCAGGCCTGTTCATTAGTCGGCTAATCAATAATTCCCTCAAAAAACAGCCAGACACCAAATAGAGGCATCTGCCACCACGTCCCGAAGAAGTGGCTCCTGACGTTCGTCACTGCACTGGAAATCATCCCGAGAGTTGCTATGAAAAGATCCTTCAAAAAGCAAACGCTACATCGAAAATAGTGAATGTGATGGAACAAGCAGCTGGTGTGGGGATTCAGCCGACCAGGCCGACATCAGGCTCATTGCCAATTACGAGGCGACCCTCCTCTATGCTCTGCTGCCTACCCCCACCCGTCCACACCTGTATCCGCAGCTTTGGTTTCGACTGGTTTGCTATTCTGTGGATCGGTGCGATAGCCCTTACCATCGACAGGTGGGTTCCAGATGTAGGTGGGAAGCATAGGTACTTTCGAATACCTCCCATTAGTGCCAATAATACGAGTTCCACGTTTAATACTACCGCCGTCCTTCCCACAACTCCTTCTGCTCCCCTCTCTGTCGGGTCAAGCGAACTGGATCACCCTGTTCGCACACAAATAATTTCGTTCTGGCTGAGCGCCGGCTTGGATATCGGAATTCCCGGCGCTGTAGTCGGATTGCTGCAGCTGGCATGCAATAATGGGAGCTTGGAGGAATGCGCACGGGCCATGTTGGGGGTCGTCAATAGTGTATTGATCTGGTACGTCTACGAGCAAAATATTTATCCTAATGAACGAGGGATTAGCTAGGATCTAGGGTTTTATTTCGATACTATTCCTAGACGTCCAAGGCTGGAATCCGAGGGATAAATGAACATGTACACATTTTTTGTTGGGATTGTTTACTGATATTATTTCTTGTCAAGCTGCTTCATCCAGGTTATTCTGAAGACCTTCATAGGAGGGTTTCGTCCGGGTTTTCTGGAGCTATGCCGTCCTCGGCCTGGGGTACGGCAGTATCGTGGAGCGGGATACGATGGGACATACTTCAAGTCAGACATATGCACCGGCGATCATAACATGATTACCTGGGGGTAATAACAGAATTCTTCCGAGACGAGAGCCCTTTTTCCTTTGCTTGCATAAAATTTTTTCTTTAATTGGCATCCGAACACTGACTCGTGAGGGTGATGGGTGCAAAATTTTCTTAGACTGGAAAGCTTCCCGAGCGGCCATGTTGCGACCTCGTTTGGAGCTGCAGTATTCCTGTCGCTGTATCTTAATGCCAGACTTAAGATATTTGCCGACTACAGGGCCAACCCGCTGTTGATAGTGCTATGCCTGTCACCATTGGTTCTAGCAACGCTTATGGCTGGGGCGATATCTATTGATATGGTAAGTTTATTCGTGTTTTTCCCCATGTCCGAAAATATGTGTGTTTCAGGAGCCGAAATGGGCTTTCTCGTATACACAAGGTCGACAGGTGAGAAAGTCTGGAACTTGGGACCGGGAAGGCATCATGAATTAGGAAAAAAGAGACGAGAGTCTGGGGTTCGGAGTTTATGGAGGAATGGAAATGACTAATGTGCCTCATTTTTCTGGGGATCCCTTGTAGTCACATCACTGGTACGACATCTTGGCTGGCGCAATTCTTGGGAGTTTGGTCGCAATATTGTGTTACCGGAATGCATATGCGGCAGTGTTTGATTACAGATGGAATCATGTTCCGTTGGAGGCGTCGTCACGAGGAGAGGGGTGGGGGAGCAAAGGGATCAAAGGGGTGGGGAGATACGAGTATGAAGTTCGCAATGGGTTTCCAAAGTTTCACAAGGAAAAGGAACTGCAGCAGGTGAAAGAGCGGGTATAGACGTCCGTCTTATGGTACCTGCGCATCGGCTCAGTTTTTCCAAGATTGCAAATACGAAGTATTTTTTAGATACTCAAGAGTACCTTTCGTTTTGTTGGGTTTGATATCTTGAGGAAGAAGGGTCATGAGAGTTTAGAGAAACAGTCTGGGCTCTGCAGCGACTTTTCTTCCTGGATATCTGCAGGAGTATAGTCATGCTTTGCAGTTTGTAATTTTCTATTGGAAAGATTGGTCCATCAACTGGATTATACTTTCTTGACGGTGCACCGGTGGATGATATCATACGGTCGTGATATTACCTCACGCTCTGGTACAGCCCTTGCGCCTACGCATCCTCTTCGAGATGCATATTAGAGCCTCATTCGTATCAAAAGATTACTTGCCCGTAAAGATGGCCGAATACTCTACGCGAACTAGTGAACATGACCTATGTTTAAATCGTACTTCGGTTCCCATGATTGTATCGAAATAGATACCTATGACGTAAATCATTACAAACTTCCCGTCGCATACCTGCTTCCCGTTTGTAATACCGAGTAAAGGAGATGGTGATACTGTCTGCAAGAGACCCCCTGACTACGGGAGCTCTCCAGCTTTTCTCTGTGCTCCTGGCGGAGTGGTTTTTATATTCAGCCCTACAGGGTGGAACATGGTGTTGACCTGCACAACATCCAACATGACGAAGGCGAAGGGCTCCCCAGCCAATAACATGGCTTGTCCACAACCTCACCCCTCCAACAGCTTGGACTTCACCCCACCACCATCCTTTGTAGACGGACCAGAAACCAGAAAAAACCTATCCAGCTGATATCTCCATCTCCACTATAACCCACCCCTCCATCGGTTACTTACCCCTCACACTAGCTTTCCCGTCTACCGTTCCATTTTCCCTGCTAGCTAGCTTGCTGCAAAATGTCACACTGCCACCACGAGCATACGCACGGCAGCGGGGCCGACGGTCACGACCACCACGATCACGCGGACCACACCCACGACGACGACGTGACGCCTGCGATCCAGTCGTCGCTTTACAATAGTATAGACTTTGATGCCGTTTCCACGTTGAACGAATCAGAGCCTGACGCTGGGAAACGGGTGTTAAGAAAAACCTGGGATGAGAGGTTGAGTACTACGCCTGAGTTGGAAAGTGATAGTGACCAGGAGCTGTTGATGTTTATACCGTACGTCATAATATTTTTAAAGAAGTATACTAAAAGGGGTATATGCTGATGAAGATGTTTCTATAATAATACAGATTCGCAGGAATTGTAAAACTCCACTCGATCTTAATATACTCCCCACCAGACACAACATCCCCTCGAACCCTCAAAATCTTCATAAACCGCACCGACCTCGACTTCTCCAACGCCTCCTCCGTAACCCCCACGCAAACCCTAGACATCCCCCTCGTGCCCCCCTCATCACGTCCGGAAATCACAGAAATTCCATTAAAAAGAGCGTTATTCAATAACGTTAGGAGTCTTACATTGTTCTTCGAGGAGAATCATAGTTATGGAGAGGAGGACGTGACGAAACTTTGGTATTTGGGGTTTAGGGGCGATTTTATGAAGGTGGGGAGGGAGCCGGTTATTACGCTTTATGAGGCGGCGGCGAATCCGAGGGATCATGTTAATTTGGTGCCGGGGGAGAAGCATGTGGCTGGAGGGTCGAGGTTTGGGGCGTAGTGCATTTACTGGTAGATTCTGCTATGGTATAAGTACTAACTAAAGGCGTTTTCGGGTTTTGCATTTAAGATACTTAGGTGGGGTGTATAGGATATTTGTCAAGCAAAATTGCATGCTATGTGCGTTTAATGTATTATTGTAACTTTTACCTACGAGAGGTGGGGACAAGACTGCTGGGATCGGTTGGAATAGAAGGAGTTATCGTTAATATGCAAGATTCGATGTCGGTACATATGGTAGTACAAATTATGCAGGTGCAGGTGCAGGCGCCGCCGGCTCTGTCTTCCTAAAATTAACTTTCTCCACTGCGACACTTTCATCTCCATTCTCACCCTTCTTGAGCTGGTAGACGTAGAGTACTAGATTGTTCCCTTGGACCTATATCGCCGTTAGCTACCCCAGACCTCTTAATGATGGTGAGTCCGGGGAGATACTCACATCCATCAGCACAAAGCTGGGCACAACTTCCTCGTCAGTACCCCACCATCCACTACTCATTGCTCCTGTCGCACTTCCTGGATTCACAAAGAACTTCCCTTCCATCTCGTACGCCTCAAATCTATGTGTGCCACCCCAGATCAACACATCAACGTCCATCTGTCTCGCCGCAATCAACAGGGAATCCGAATCCCCTGGAGGAATAATAGTATGTCCATGCGTAAACCCGATTCTAAACTGTCCATGCTTCACAACCTTCGATAGCGGGAGAGTCGACGAGTCGTCAAAGTCACCTTTAACGATTTGTAGGTCCGGCGCGGTGGAGCGGAGGAAGTCGTAGGTTTCACGGTCGGTTAGGTTTCCTAAGCAGAGGATTTGGCCGATCTTTCCGGGGGCGAGGAGTTTTTTGAACTATATTTTTGAAGCAGAAGATGGGTTGGTTAGACCTGGGAGAACCGGGTGAGGGGTTTCCCTCCAGGTTTGCCGGTTTGGTGGTTAGTTTGGTAAACATTGGAGGGTATGCGTGGGTGAAGTAAGGGAGTGGAATGCGGGTAGTATAAAGGGGGTTTAAGAGGGGCGGGTGGAGGTGGTAGGTACCTTTGCTGGTATCTCCTATACATCAATCAATATGTTAGCATCCGCGCAACCTTAGCTTGGGAGTATCCGGATAAATGAGGTCATATACAGCAGCTCGATCTGGGATGAAGAGGTCGCCGAGGGCGAGGACCAGCCTTGACGACATCTTGAAGGATAAAGCCGGGTATCGATGGCTCTTTTGAAGATGCTTGTAGGTTAATGGTGGAGGATGATGATGTCGATGTGGGAGGAATGATGGGAGTCGTCGCAATGCAAGTCGCGCAAGCTGGTTTGGTTACGTTTCGGGGAGCTTAAAATAACACACTTCAACGCAGGAATCAATATCATTCCTCAACATGGGAACTTAGACCAGACAGGGTTATGCATTATAGTGGAGCCGATTAGCAAACTTTATCCCGGGTCTTCTCCGATTGCGATTAATTCAAGGCCATGTCCGCCTGACCGCTTCAATCGGCAACAGGGCCACGATGTACATATGTTGCGAACCCTGATTTTGCTTTGGCGTGCATGTCATTTGCGCCGGGGCGTCTAGGGATTCTACCGAACGAGATTTCTCAGAACCCCGAAATCGCACAGGTAGCGCTCTGTGCAGTTTTTACGTGGCTTATACGAATTTGAAAAATACACTTTCGGAGCAATTGTGCCTATGACAATTGTTTTGTAGTCGTAGCGTAGATATGAGTGCGGGATTTAATTAATATTTTATGGTGAGTGTTTTAGCCAATTGGTGCGCGGATGCCCGAGGGGTCTTAGTATTTATACTTGGTTGTGAATGGTCTTGTATATTGATATTTATCACTACAGTAAACTTCTGTTTCTTGCTACCCTGTCGATTCGTTACTACTTCTATTTCTAGATTCCCATCTATCAATCTCGATGATTGATCCTAGAACCGCGGCCACCAAGCCCTCCTTTGTCCCACCCTTGATCACTTACGAAAGATCAGTTCCGATTGACCCGCGTTGGCTCAAACCCAACTCCCATTTCTCACATTTTGTGGACGGATACTGGCTCAAAACCGAGCCGCGTAATGTTGCCGATATAGAAGCGGAGTACGGTCCCGTCCGCGAGACTGAATCGGATTGGGAGAGACGGTCGGGAATCTACACCCATACGGTGATTACGCCGGTTGGGGGGTTATTAAGCCTGACGTTCCCAGAGGCAGATTTGAAACGGTTGAGAATTGCTAGTCCTTTAAATGCCCTCGGGCTTATAGAAGACGGTGGGTAGATTTTCGGTCTGGCGTCTTTTGTCCAGCTGTTGTAAAAGTGCAGGAATAATCTAATTTCCCTACCGGCCAGATCTCCACGATGGTGACTACACTTCTAAAGTCCCAGAAGATGAAAAAGAGAAATTGGCAAAGGACATCCGAATCATTCATCTCCAAATGAGAGGGAAGATTTATTACAATCTGTTGACTACTGACGAGGAAATCGTCGGATTTGTTGAAAAATACGAACATTGGACCCGTTCCGCAGAAGCTGAGAATAAAGCCCCAACTGAATATAAAGATCTTGACGAGTGTATGGAAGATAGGATCATTACTTCCGGAGTAGAGTATGCCCCATTTCTATTCTATTAAGAAAATACTTTGCATTATACCGGGGCTTATGATATGATTCGAGTTACGCGTTGACGTACGAAGTTCCTACATCGCTTTGAAATGCTACGTCCACCACCTCGATATAACGGATGAACAACTCCAAAAGGCTCATAAATGTACTGTTTTGGCCTATGAAAATAGTAATTAACACACATCCCTTCATGATTCAATACCGAAGCCGAGTATTCGTTTTGACTAACGTTATAACGTTTTCATAGCTCTTCTCATAAACGACATCTTCTCGTGCGAGAAAGAATGGATAACCCACGCATCCACGGATAAACCGAGTGTACCACACTCCTCTAGCGTGTGGGTTACTCTCCGCACGCAAAACTGTGGTTTGAAAGAAGCTCGAGAGATCGTGAAGCAAAGGGTTCTGGATAATGAGCAGGAGTTTCTGCGCGAGCGCGAGAGAGTGTTACGAGAGGCGGGTTCGGGGGGTGATTATGAGGTGCTGAGGAAGTATATTGGGTACCTTCAGCTGATGTTTGCGAGTTACTTGGTGCACATTATGCATGCTCCGAGGTATATCGTTGAGCGAGGGTCGTCTCCGTATTATCCCCTACCGGAGCATACGATTGACACTCTGCCTCGGATACCGGGGAGTTTGAAAAAGGGTAGCCGTTCGATGTTTCAAGAAGCAGAACTGGAGAACGGTATTGCGAATGGAACCAGCACTAAGTCTAACGGCCATCACATGAACGGCCATAGGGCTTCATACTTAAAGTCTGATGAGTCCAAACCATGGTTGTCAAAATACCCTAGACTCTCTGATGAGGTTTACACCCCTTCTCTGTTCCTGCGAACGGCTTTAATATTCGAATTATGTGGGATATTAACTTGAGCGCAACCATAGGTAATCATGGGACCATGCGATTACATAAACTCGCTTCCTTCCAAAAGGATGCGTCGTTTCGCAATCGACGCTCTCGATATCTGGTACAAGGTGCCCGCGCGCTCTGTGGCTATCATCACAAATGTGATAGAGATGCTACACAGTTCTTCTCTGATGTGAGCGCCACTCATCAAAAAGAAATTTTAATACGGCATCAATTGCTAAACCACCGAGTCAATTTTTCATATATATACAGTGTCGATGACATAGAAGATAACTCCCCCATGCGCCGCGCGAGACCTTCGACTCATATGGTCTTTGGAACAGCGCAGTCGATTAATTCGGCCAATTATTTGTTTGTCAAATGTCTTGAGGAAGTTCAGAAGTTGGGATCTGCCGCTGTGGGTGTTTATGCGGATGAGCTGCGCAATCTTCATGTTGGGCAGGGATTAGATCTTCACTGGACTTTTCATGCAGAATGTCCGACGGAGAGAGAATATATGCAGATGATTGATGGAAGTATGTTTTATTTCCCCTCCTTTTTTTGCCCGTTCTCAACGAGAGATTTCCTATGATGCTTAAATATCATCGAGCTTGCTGAGGTTAATATATTTACGGTAATTTACAGAAACGGGTGGGTTGTTTAGGATGGCCGCTCGATTGATGAGATTGGAGGCGACTCAGAATCAGTAAGTGTATTGAAATTTCATTGCAGGCTCTAGATAAAACATCCAAAACTGATAGACGGTGTTTCATAGTGGCCTCGATGTAGAAGAGCTACTCACCCTAATGGGACGATTCTTTCAGATCCGTGACGACTACCAAAATCTCGGGTCCCAAGACGTAAGTTCCTATCTCCAGGAGGGATACAAAATATGAACAGATACTAAAACATCTCATTAGTACGCCCGTGCAAAGGGATCCTTATCGGACCTCGACGAAGGTAAATACTCCTTCATGCTAATCCACGCCCTCAGCACCACAAAGGATTCGCAGCTGCGCAGTCTTCTAAAGCTCAGATCCCAACAACCCGGTGGAGTGTTCACACCGGAGCAAAAAGGGATGATTATGAAATGCTTCGGGAAGACAAAGAGTATGGAGTATACGCTTGAAGTTCTTAAAGACCTACAACGTGAGATTGGGAAGATGCTAGTGAATATTGAAGGTGGGCCGGTTTTGGAGGGTCAGGAGCAGAATTGGATGATGAGGGCTATTATGGCGAGGTTGAGGGTTGGGTATGATGTTGGGGGGTATACTATTTATCAGGGCTAATTGGGTATGGAATTGTACCTCAAGGTACTTATATCAACCTTATC
This sequence comes from Arthrobotrys sinensis, assembly GCA_036971225.1. Classification (NCBI taxonomy): domain Eukaryota; kingdom Fungi; phylum Ascomycota; class Orbiliomycetes; order Orbiliales; family Orbiliaceae; genus Arthrobotrys; species Arthrobotrys sinensis. The sequence goes on along the minus strand of JAJTTV010000017.1, from coordinate 884,891 downwards.
GTCTTACCTCCCTTCGAGTTCCCTGTAGCTCTAGTACCCCTAAAATAACACACGTCAACGCATAGTGACTATCTTCCTTGATTCACGAGATTGGTCGCTATTTTATATAACACAATGGATCACAGGGACTAAGAGTATAAATTGTGTAAACGGTGCCCTTATTGGGGCACCTCGAGGACATTCTCAGTCTTCAACGCCTGAATAACCTCCGCAGTCCATTCTTGACATGCTCTCAACGGCTCGCCAGGATACAGCCTTTTAGGTCCTTGGAATTGCTTCTTGGGAGCCGGTACGCCTTCGCAGATTTGCATTATTCTAGAGTAATCCTCTTGTTTGATATTTCCGAGGTGTTCTTTGGATATAAAGATGAAATTCATGGACTCTTCGGGTTTGGACTCTGGTCGGTGTTCGAAGGTCATGCCGGATTGCATGCTACCGGTTACTTGATAGGTATGGCCGGTTGCGGGGCCTTGCTCTTCGGTTTCGATGAATAGTGCATGGTGATCTTGACGGCCGCCGCCCAGGGATACAATGAGATAGATTGGCCATGACATGGTTTCATTTGTAAGGTCACGGTCGAAGATGAGGGAGTGTTTCTCGATACATTGTCACGTGCAGAACTAGGAATCTTAAAAGAACACAAGACAACACGTCATTGTTGCTTCCAGATCTAGAGTGACGCGCATGTTGTTCTGAACATGCTTTGTTTACAGTAGCACGTCGGTGTTTGGAATAACTGGCAGAGGGGGGTATGAACACGTGTGGGTGACGTTTATATTTATGACCACAACTCCAATATTAGCATCTGATACCAAGGATACTCTGCATCATATGTCTCTAAGATTTTTGTAATCCAAAAACCCCAGTCATCTTTAAAGTTGACTCCAAACATTGCTGACGAATATTCCCAATAGCTAGGTAGCCACCCAGAGTTCTCCCAGTCGATTAACGTAACTTCAAAGATACTATCTTCTTCTTCTTCGGTGGCGTCTTTGCTCTCCCCATTACCGGTATCTCTCGCCAATTTCGTGATGAGAATATTTTTCCGTTGAAAATCAGCATGTGTAAAGCAAGGTGGATGGTCTTTGAAAACTTTAGGCAGTGACCGGCGGTAGAAACTTTGTTTGAACTCTGATCGGTATTGCGATTGTTGTAAATACTTTAGCGCCATAGCTTCATTCAGATCTTCTTCGGATTCGAATGGTCCATTGATTTGTGCCGTTGGTTCTGGGGTCCAAAACATCCCGGCTAACATGTGTCGTCTTCCGATGCTGCCGTAGTATCCAGGGTTGGGTATCTTGCGAAGACCATCAAAGTACCCCTTGAGCGTTGAAGTTATGGTTTCCTTCTCCGTATCTGTCAGAGAAGGCCATAGGGTTTGAAGAGTACACCCTTCGATGCGTTCCATGACAATGATATTGTGCGGAAATCCACTTTTTACGGCGGTGTATAGAGCGTAGACTTTGGGTACCTTAACTCTTGAATTTGTCGCTTCGCGAACAAATATCATGTTTTCTCCTTCGATTAGGTTTAGTTGGCGAGCGTCCCCGTACTTGACGATAAAATCGCTTCCGACTCGTGAAACTTTCCAACCATTGTGGTCAACGATGACTTCTCCGGCTTCAATCTCCTCGAAGGTTGGCAGTGGCGCAGGGATGTCTGGTGCATAGTATGGTAAGTTGATTTGAGAATCCATAGTGGGGTGTCGAAAGCTAGCGCTAGTGATAGCTCGAAAGCTCGAAAGAGGTACAAAGTAGATAGATATCTCAAGAGGAATGGGAAGGAATGGCCACAGGATGTTTCATGGTCAAACCGCATAAGGGCCCAGCTAAAGGAATATATGCCCAAGGGCCAGGACCAGACCGCAGCCTGCCCACATTGTCAACGGGCATTCGAAGAGTCGACGTATATTATGATACTAAGCTAAGGATCCATATGCCAAGCTCTGACCTGCGGCTGTGCCACGTGCAAGGGCGCTTAAACTCAGGATGAAACTGGATACCAAATGAATAGTCCATATGCCAGACTGCTTGGTCACTTCGTGGAAGCTAGTTTCCGAGACCATATACCGCCGATGTATTTTCAAGACGTTTAAAACAGCATTCGCAAATAAAAGGTAAACCTGAGAAGTATCACGATAACCAGAATAGTATATTTTCAGTTTATATTTTGATTATTTTAATCGGTTACTGCGCTGGTGTGGCGCGTTTACACGGTATGAGCTCATATGAGCAGGCTATTGACCTCTGATCTTACCAGGCGCGCCGGCACTGCTGCCAGTGCCCAAACCATTATTATATACATAGTCTAGGACTATAGCTAGCCGGCTCAAGACTTTGACTAGCCTCGGAGACTTTGATATTATTTTGCTAGTTGGCGGCTGTACCGGATTGAAGCTCAAGAGTATGGTACTTAGTTTATGTTCATCTCATTCGCGCGATTCGATAGCATTAAGCCTCTACCGTCCTAAGCTCCATGGATCCAGCTCTAGCCAGCTCTCCCCTGCGTTGCTGACAAAACGGGCAGTTTCGGATGGCAGGCACAAAAGAGCTCGAGACGGAACCAGCGATGTCGGCCAGGTCCGCCGGTTATATTCTGAGCTTAGTGCCGGAAAATTACCAGCTGTTCCAGACTTTGGTCGACTGTTAAATGGATTCATGTTTCCCCCCCAGGCAAAGGTTAGGAGTTTACCTTCGGAACCAGCCATTTGCCCAGAAAGAAACGCTTCTCGGGCACCTCCCGACCTTTTGTCATTGAACTCGAAGCTCGCTTTTGCGGAGACTCTCGTGTTCCGACCGTTGACCCTGCTAACATAGACCATACCACCAAGTGAGAATCTGCGGGGAACGGAACAGACCACTGCACAGCTTACCAAAATAAAATAAAACAAAAAAAATTAGCTGGGGTCCATGCGCATGCTAGCGACCGCCCGAGGAACAGGCAGGCTTGTGAAGAGCAGCAGGTTAAGCAGGTGCAAGATCGAGGTTAGATCTCTGCAGGCTTATCGGATGGACGCAGACGGCCGACAGCAGTTGACCTCATCTCAATCTGCAACACTTTCCACCACCACCGCTGCTGCCCCACGTCGCCCCTCCATTACTTCTTATTCTTATAATAGCTCTGCGTCCGCCAGACTTTCTCAATTAAACAACCATATCTCTACTACTACATCTACATCTACATTATCGCCTGGAGCCTCTGCGATTTCGAGAGCTGCATCGAGGATATATTCTACTACCACTACTGCCACAAACAAAATGAGTTCCCAGGCTGAACATCCTACCGTCCTGATCCCAGGACCCATCGAGTTCGATGATGCAGTACGTTACCCTCTCTATTTATAATATCTAATGCAAAAAAAGTATATTGATAGATTATAATGAATGGCTAGGTCCTCCAAGCAATGGCAACACCGAGTGAATCCCACGTCGGCATGCCCTTCGTCAACGTCTTCGGCGACACCCTCGCCCAACTCCGCCAACTCTTCATCACCACCTCTCCAGACTCCCAACCCCTGGTTCTTTCTGGATCAGGTACCCTCGGCTGGGATGTCGTTGCTTCCAATATCATAGAACCCGGCGATGAAGTATTAGTACTCCACACCGGATACTTTGGCGACTCGTTCTCCGACTGTTTGGCCACTTATGGCGCTGTACCGACGCAATTGGGGGCACCGATTGGATCTCGCCCTAGCGTTGAAGAGATTGAAAGTGCGTTGAAAGGGAAGAAGTATAAAGCGGTTACTATTACGCATACTGATACTTCCACTGGGGTTTTGTCGGACCCTAAGGAAGTTGCGGAGGCGGTGAGGAGGGTTAGTCCTGAGACTTTGGTGGTTGTTGATGGGGTTTGCAGTGTGGGGTGTGAGGAGATTAGGTTTGATGAGTGGGGGTTGGATGTGGTTTTGACGGCTAGTCAGAAGGCTGTTGGGGCGCCGGCGGGGCTGTCGAGTATGTATACACCTTTTCTTCCGTCTTTTATGGTAGTGCTAATGGAGGGACATAGTTATGATGTTGAGTGGACGGGCTATTGAGGCTTATAAGAGCAGAAAGGTACCACCGGGGAGTTACTTTGCCAGTTTGAAGAATTGGCTGCCCAGTATGCTACCCCTCCTTTCATTATCTACTCTATATGGACGGTACTAATGGATATAACAGTAATGCAAAACTACGAAGCCAAAAAGCCATCTTACTTCGCCACCCCATCCCCACAACTAGTCCGCGCCTTAAACGTCTCTCTAACCCAAATCCTCTCCGTCCCACTCTCTCAACGCTTCGCAGAACACAAAGCCGCGTCGCGGAAGATTAAAGACGCCGTTACAAGTTTCGGATTAAAACAACTGGCGAGCGAGGAGAGGTTTCAGGCTAATGGTATGACGGCGGTTTGGTTGCCGGAGGGGCTTACACCGGCGGATATCCTCCCGTATACGGCGAAGGAAGGGGTTGTTTTCGCGGGTGGGTTGCATAAGGAGATTGCGACGAAGTATATTCGGATTGGGAGTATGGGGGTTTCGGTGGTAAGTTAACCTTTTTACCTCCCTCTTAGTTTTTGTAGACTGTAGAGAGTGGATGCTGATGTTGGGTTTATAGACGAAGCCGGAGTTGGGACATATTGATAAGGCGATTAATGCTTTGAAGACAGGTTTGGTTGCGGCGGGGTATACGCTGCCGTGAGTTTGATTTGATGGATTGTTTTGAGTTTTGTGCTTTTATATTTGGGGTTATTTAGATTGGACGGGATCGTGTACGATATACCGTTTAGATAGCCATTTAGACTAGAATGATTTAAATGTATCTTTGTAGTCATACCAATTCTTTTCGGTGTGAGATGTGAAAGCATCGCTATATCGTATTCATCTAGGTACTTAAATATCGCTACATGACAAATTGCAAATTCGTTAAAAAGGGAAATCGTAATACTATACTAAGAAACGCCATTCTCCAGATACCGGTACGCCAGATACCCCCCTCATCTTGATCTCAGTATATATAATAATAAAAAAACCAATCACCGTTCACTATAATCATTTAGCGCCACACAAACCGCCCCACGGTGATGTCCGTTATACTGCCTAATAATACTCTGCGTCGACAGCTCCCACAACCTTGCAAAATGATCACTGCAAGCGGTAACCAAATACGCGCTATCGGCGCTAAACGCACAATCCCACACCCACCGCTGATGACCGTGCAGGGTTGTTTCGAGCGAAAACTGCTGAGGGTCTACGCACCAGATTTTTGCGGTGTGGTCGGCGGAACAGGTTGCTAGGTGGCGGACGTCCGGGGAGAGGAGGACGCGGGTGATGTATTTTGTGTGGGCTTGGAATTTGGTGACGGGGACGAGGGAGGTTAGGTCTCTGTTTTGGATCATTCGCCAGACGTAGCAGTTGCCCTGTATAATCTTATTAGTTAACCTATTTCCAACGAAAGAGGAGAGAGTAAGAAGGGGAACATACGGTGTTATTCCCGGCGACGAGCATACTCCCGTCTGTGGCGACGGTGACACTCCGAACGGGCACATCATCCTCAGGAATCAACTGATGCGTACACTTATTCTCCCCCAGATCCCAAATCCTCACATTCCCAGCCTGATCACAACTAATCAACTCACCCTGATTAGGATGAATAACCACATCATTAACCGGACTTCCATGGCTATAATTCCTCTGCACGGTACCAGTCCTGGTATCCCAAATCTTCACAGTCCCATCTTCAGACGAAGTTACCATCCATTTCCCCTCACAGTGGAACCCCACGCCAGTTACGTTGTTGGTGTGGCCTTCGAAGGATAATACGGGGGACGGGTTTGTGGATTTTATGTCGTAGAGTTTGACGTTGACGTGACCTGCTGCGGCGAGGAAACGTTTGTCGGGGGAGATGCAGAGGCGGTTTACTTGGCTGTCTGCGTGTTGGATTGTGCGGGAGCAGATACCGGAGAGGGCTTCCCAGAAGCTTTTTATATATCTCTGTTAGCTTTTGAGCTTTTGAGGTTTGGAAGTTGGGGAGGGCACCGTATGGTGTGGTCGTAACCGGCGGTGCACATTATTACGCTCATCGTGGCGAGCTCACTCTTCTTTGTTCTCCTCTTGATATTTGACGGATTCGTAGAGTGGGTTTGATATAGTATCGCGATGCTCGATAATGCGATTAAGAAGAGTAAGCAGGCAGTGGTGGAGTTGAAAGAGAAGTCGCGCAGTGGAAGTGTTCGCTTTGAGGTGGAATAGAATAGTTGGTTAGCCGACGCCAAGACTGGGCGCATGACATCGCCTCCAACCGACATCATCGTCTCAACCTCCTTCTCTTTCCTTCCTTCTCATCCACCATCTCCAACTTCATCTTGAACTTCAACTTCGACTTCAACCACCACCACCGAGATAACTATTATTGTAAAGTCGCAAACATGTCCTTCGCACGTCTATCAACCCTCGAATCCCAGCCCACAACCTCCCGTTCAACCGGCTACTCCGACGACCCCGAATTCCACCGCCTAACCCAATCCCTCTCCTCCCGCCTCTTCAACCTCACCTCCAATATCACAAAGGCAAACCACATCTTATCCCTCCTCGGCACAAAAAAGGATTCGCAGGAAACCCGCGATAGACTTCAGAAGCTTTTGTCCGAAACTCGCGATGGCTTCAAGCAGATCGGTGAGGGGGTTAAGAAGGTCCAGTTGTGGGAGAATGTTAGCGTACGTCATCCCCCTCCTATATACAGCACCCCCAACAGCCAAAATAGCACCCCAATATATATATTATAGAGGTATTGATAAAAGGAATAGCCCCAACAAAGATTTATTCAAGAAAAACTCTCCCGCGAATTCACCGCCGCCCTACCAGACTTCCAAGCCGTCCAAAAGTTATCTCTTGAAAAACAACGACAGTATGTAATCCAAGCCCGCACAGCTCTCGACACGATAACCCACCATGAATCCATTTCGCACCCACCATCCCCCGGCGGCGACGGCGAAACAATGCCACTGGTCCTCCAACAAACCGCACAACTCCAGCTAGCTTCTCAGTCAGATGTCGACTTTCAAGAATCCATGATTCAAGAACGTGAAGAGGAGATCAGAGATATCGAAGAAGGAATCACGCAGCTCAATGAGATTTTTAGAGATTTGGGAACCATGGTTAATGAGCAGGGGCATATGGTTGAGAGGGTTTGGACTAATATTGACAATACGAGGACGGATACTAGAGCGGCGAGTAGGGAGCTTACGACTGCGGCGAGGAGTCAGAAGGCGGCGAGGAATAGGGCTTGTTGTCTGTTGTTGATTTTGGCGGTGGTGCTTTTGGTTGTGTTTTTGGCCGTGCTGACTTGATGGGATAGAGGTAGATTAGAAAGACAGAGTGTGTGGTTTATACATGTGCATTTTTTGATACCTATTAGCTGTTTTTTTTGTATCGTTTTGCTATTCGGTGGGATTTTTTTGTTTCGGGGATAATATTTGGGAGCAGCGTCTATAATATTGTCGTCTTTTTCGGTCATCGCTGGCGCTGAGCTCTTTTTCTATATCATCTCTTGTATTTACTTGTCCTCTGGAATTTTATACACTTTTTCTCATTCTAACACTATTCGACTCAGGTGAACTAGGAGGTAGGACGAGGTGCTGGGGTATAAGTTTATTAGATAGGTATAAATCAATCTAAACTTTTCAGGAAACGTCATGGTATATACAGTTAGTTAAAAGTCGTGGATATCGTAAAGGATATATCTCATATTAGAGAGAGAATGTGTCTACGACGAAGCTTTAGGCGACTCAACCTTCTCAACGAGATCGCTGACACCTAAAGCCCTTCCGATCTTAACTTTCCGCATAACCTCCTTAGGTTTCTTATCCTCCTGGCCTTCATCGCCAACCGGATCGCCTTCATCTTCATTCCCTTCCCCTTCAGCACCGGTAGTAGTAGGTTTATCGTCCTTCCTGAGTAACTCGTCTTCCTTTTTTACGGCGTCCCAGATGAAACCTAGGTCTTGTTTCATGGAGTAAGCGTCCTCGCCGTCGGCGTAGTATTTTGATTCAACCTTTTCGACTTCGAATTGGAGGGTGTCTTTGTAGAGTCTTAAGGCGGCTTTGTTGGAGACGCGGACGTGGAGGGAGACGTATTTTGCGCCGAAGGTTTCGACCATTGCTTTTTCTATATATTAATAAGTATTATTAGTGTCTATTTTGGTTTGGTATAGAGGGGTATATGGGGGGGACATACGACTCTGTCGCATAAGTTTCTCAGCAAGCCCCAATCTTCGATGAGTCCTCATGACAGAAAGACTGGTGATATGACCGTGCGGGATACCATCCAGCGGTTCCTCTTCCATCTTTGCGAGAACATACCCAACTATTTTGGGAGGATCATGAGGGGATTTGGGAGGCTTTGAGAGGTCTATGGCGACGTAGGAGAGTTGGGGCCAGGTTAGGGCGTGGTAGAGGTAGTATTTTGCAAAGTAGTTTTCGGGGAGGTTTGTGATGTTGCAGGTTTGGACGTGCGGGATGTGGGAGGGGTGGAGCATTACGATGTCCATTTTGATAATATATTATGAGTATGTGGAGAGAGTAGGTACTGATGGGTGATGATGGTGATGGTGGTGGTGGTGGAGGGGACTCGAGGTGGGATGGATGTGGATGTGGTGGAGAGGTTGAGTTACTCGATTGGGATGGATATATTAGACAGTAGTTTGTATCAATTTGGAGCCTCAACAACAACAGCCAGTTAGAATTCATGTCGATAGAAATTAAATTAAGCAATGGACTGGCAAGACTTTTTCCTTCTCTTATTCTTCTTTTCTTTCTTTCTCTTCTTCTTTCTTTCCTCAATCCGAATTCCCTCTAAAGCTCTGTAAGTAACAGCACAGTTATTCATAGCTTCAACTACTACTAAACAGCCAAGTCGAGCAGTTATTATTTGCTATTATTATCATTAGTACTATCACAATGGCGCCTAGAAATACATCCGAGAGGAGGAGAGAGGAGAAAGAGAAGGGTAAAAAGAAGAAGAGTAGCAAATTGTGCGTATTTCTGTATATTATACTGTTCTACCTATAATATTGTGGTATCCAGGCCGTTGCAATTGTTCCTTCAAACCCCCACAATCTGAAATATTTTACCTTCTAGCTAAACCTTCTTATCGAATACTTATACAAGTATAAGAGGAGGATATATATATATATACTAATTGATACGAAATGTGTAAAATAAAATAGTCTGGCAGAAGACCTGCCATTCACCCCGCCGTCGTCGTGCCGCTCATGGATCTGTCGAGTCTACGGCATCAAAACCCACAAGACAATATACAAGCCACAACGGCTGGCGAGCTTCCACGTCCCGAGCAAGGACGGGACCAGCGTCTGGAACACCTCGCTGTTCCTGGCTGCTGACCCCGAAATTGGTCGGGAGAAATGGTCGAGTTTCGGCTTGATCGTTTCCCCGGGGTTGCAATTGGTGGCACCCCCGGGCGTTGGAAGCTCCTCGGGGCTATACGCCTCTTCCTGATTATGCGCCTGCTGCGGCGTTAATGTATTGTCGTCCTTCGCGGCAGAAATCTCGTTTGAAAACCGCCCTTGCCAGGCGTGCTTTTCTCCCGCCGGTTCCGTTGTTCTGTGATGTTGGTAGTAGCAGTAACAGTAGTGATACTATGCATCGTAGTGGTGTCGTTGGTTCGCGGCAACGACAGGCGCTTCCCTCGTGAAGTCAACGCCTCTTCCTCCTCTCCCCCAATTCACCTTCCATTCACCTTCTATCATCCTCCCCATTCACCTCCCCATTCACCTCCACCAGCATCATCATCACCAGCAAGCAGCATCACCAGCATCATCCTCACTAGCAGCAGCAGTATCAGCAGCTCTAGTAACCGCAGAAGAAGAAAGAGAAAAATCCCATCGCCGGAGGCCATTCCCGGTTGGGTTTCCCGTTGCTTCCAGCACGGGGCCGTCGTCTCTCAGCAATCGCGTGCCATTCTTGTGCCGCCGCCGAACAGGCACCCCTGCACCATTCTTCCCGCCGAGAGAGTGATGTTGGCCGCTCGTAGCGAGCCGCCAACCTCTCCTCATCCACCACCACCTGCCCGTTCTCTGCATCTTCATTCTCACCATATATCTCTCCCTCCTTCTCACGCGCCATCACCACCGTCACCATCATCACCACCTCCACGACAACGTCCGCCAACGATGTCGCAGCGCTCCTCCGCCTTCGGAGGCAGCACAATGTCTGCAACATCCACTTCATCACGCCGTTTCCCTTCAGCCTTGGAACGCAACAATCCGGACCTCCGTCCATCCCTCCTCGCCCTCGTCGACACCACAAAGCCAATCAGCCAGCAGATCGATGAGATCAAGGCGGCCACGCAGCGAGAGGCTGGATTACCCAGCCCTCGTGTGGCGTCGGCGGGCAGCGATGCCTTCCGACGTTCACTGCCTGGTCCGCCGCGATCCAACGCGTCACAGTCCGTCCGATCTTTCGGCAGCTTCAGCCTCACCCCAAGCGCCAGGAGGCAGACCAGCGGCGAGCTAGGGAAAGGGGATGACGGCCTAATAGTGGCAATGAGGAAGAAGGCTGCAGAGGAGAGGAGGAAGAAGCACCTTCGAGAGTCGCGTGCTTCCCAAGCGGGGAGCACCGTCTCTCGGGGTGCCTTCGGGGCCTCGCGGGTGTCCAATTCGTCGTTTGGCATCTCGCGGATTGGCCTCCATTCGACGACGGGGTCGGGCATTCGCCCTGCCTCGTCGTTGATGGGGAGCCGTTCGCAGCCACTGCCACCAACCTCCACCACCAGCACCCCAAACACTACTGCTGCATCACCCCACCGATTCGAGGACCTGAGGTACGTCCAAGAGGTTCTGGCCAGGTCCAGGGGGACCTCGGCCGTAAGCAGCCGGGCCAGCTCACCGGAGGCGCCGAAACCAGAGAGTCCCTACGCATCATTGGCAGCGAGGGCACGAGGGGCCCTATTCGAAAACACCAGGGAGATCCAAGCACAGCGCGCGGAGAAGAGGAAGGAGGAAGCAAGGAAGAGGGAGACCGAGAGGGAGCGACAGAGGAGGGATGCACGGCTGGAGATGCTGGCCAAATTGGCAGCAGAGGAAGAGAGGGAGCGGGCCGCGCGAGAGGAGGAGGTGCTCTCGGCGAGCAATCGCAAACGCGATGCCGCCGGGGCCCTCCGATACTCGCCGGAGGACATGATTAACAATTCTGTCCATCCGTATGGGAGCGAGGCCAAGGACCCTCGAAAGCGATCTTTCTCCGTCGATTCGCCGACTAAGATCCCGCAACAACCTGCGAAGAGAACGCGATCATCTGAGCCCGAGGGGCCGAACGACGAGAGGCCCAGGTCCATTGACCGCAAGTTAATGCCACCCCCGCCAGCACCTTCCTCGCTTTCGCAGCTCGCATCGCAATCGTCTACCAACACCGGATTTTCAGGTGTATTTTCGCAGTCTGCCACACAGCAGACTACACCGTCCCCTCCACCGATTGCATTCTCTGTCGACCCGGCCTTCTCAGAGAACGACCCGATATCCTTTCACAGTGCAGATGCTTCATTCGGTCTTGGACATGAGCATATGGTCGTAGAAGAGGCTGAGGAGATCAATGGAGATGGTGATTTTGGAACCTTCGTTGAAGCTGCTCGACCGGTCAACCATAGCGTAGAACCCGAGATTGGGATGCCCGTGTCATTATTCATGCCGTCTAACGCCCCACTTGGTGGTGCCCCTATTGCTCGCGACTTTGCATACCCTGGTGGTCCTATCTTTATTCCCGAGCCTGTTCATGCTGGGTCTGATACCGAACCTGACGAAGATGAAGAGGAGGAAGAAGAAGACGAGGAGGAGATTGAGGATAAGGGATCTACGGAGGTTAAGAAGGGTAACAAGCAGCCAGAGGTCGTCAGCCTTCTTGACAGCGACGACGACGAAGACAACGCAGAGGAGACCTTTGAGGGATTTGGTGAATATGACGAAGACGAGGAAGGGGATGATGAAGACAGCGACGAGGAGGAAGAATCTAGCAGCGAAGAAGAGGAAGAAGAGGAGAGCGATACGGAGGACAAATCACATGACGAAGAGACCGAAGAGCCGACTGTTATCGAAGTTTGCAGCTCACCTGTTCCGGAGAGCGTCCATGAGGATGATGCCCCGGAAACCAATGGCTCTACAGCGATTATTCCCGACAGCTTTGTTGCCGAAGGCGGCGCTTCTACTTCGGCTGCCCACAGCAAAGCTCCTGATGCCCAAGACATCGCCGGAACCCAAGACAACGTTCGTATCACAAGGTCTAGGTCTTCAACCGCCCAGTCATCTTCGCAAGAGAAGGTGTGGATGCGTGATAGTGGGGGTAGACTTATGCGTTCTGCTTCCCCTGAGACTGTGGACAATGCATCGATTGCAATTGGCAATGGCCATTCTGATGCTCCGTAAGTTTTTTTCTCCGATCCCATAATATAAGACGGACGAAGGCTAACCTATGTGTTTAGGAATGATGAGACGACAGGCTCTGAGCCGCCCATTGACCCACTCCTAAATACTGGTGTTGACACTGCCGCTGTGGCTGCTGCTCATGCCCATTAGGATGTGTATCTTTCTACTTCTGCTCGCGACATGGCTTCACCTTGTCATACTTTATAGTTGGTACCCTTGGAGTCGTTAGCTACCCTTATCTATCCGTCCGACCACACACCTTATTATCGAAGTACACCCTTCGGCTTCAGACGACTCTATATCCCTTCTTAACTCTGCGCTGCTTATGATTTTCTTATTATTATTAATCTGCTGGATTGGCTGGCGTCTTCTTAACTTGACGTTACTATCTACCTCGGGTGTACCCCTCAATTTCTGGAATGGTTTATTTCTTCGTCCTCACGATCATACTCGATTTTCGACTGCCCCCCTCGAACTCGGGCCTTCTCCATCATCATTAATACGCTAGCTGGTATTTCGAATGTCCCATCGATTTCCGGCACCTTTCCGCCTCGAACTATCCTCAATCGAACTATATCCGACCTTCGACTACCCCCTCGACCTCGGATTCGATCCTCTACTACGTTTACGTACGGACGATAACCCATTCTCTTTTTGCATACCGCGCGATAATGCATCTGCCTCCTCATTGTTACGACACCTCGTCTCTCCGGATGCTTAAATCACCTCCTACACTTTGCGAAGCCGTCATGCCCTTCCATCGGCGGACCCGCTTCTATACCGCTTTCGATGTCCATCCTCACTTGTGGAAGCATATTACAAGAATGATTGCTATGGGGAGCGACTGTATTGATGACATTCATACTCTCTTTTTTTTTATCGGCCGCGGAGCAGAGGAAAAGAACCGGGACCCCCAAGAAAAGTCTTTATTATCATGCTGGTCTCTTTTTTTTATTACTATTGTGTACTATAACCACTATCGGTAGAAGCAATGGGCGGCGTTACACATTTTACATATTTTTACTTTCGTCGTTTTCTGCTTCTGCTTCTGCTTGTTCTTTCATGTCTTTTTAGCGAATGGTTAGATTGCTGTTTTTCTGGCATGCCCCATCTTGTATTGTTGATGAGGTGGGTGAGGCGGGCTTTTT